>JANHAO010007775.1:0-19848 GCA_026873985.1 Saraca asoca | reverse complement strand
CTCATTTCATAATCATATTTCTACCTCATTTTGAAAAACATTTTAAGAAAAATAATTGGAGCTAAATTGTGAAAAATTCACTTGCCAAAGATCCCATAAAAATCAAAATAAAATCCTAAATCTAATGCAGATGTTTTGTAGAATTTGGATGAACTTTGATACCTGCAAACATTCAGCAAACGTTATAGTACATAATCATAATATGATATGATCAAAATTATTTTCATCATCAAAATAAAAGATAGTCTAGCTGGCTAGGCTAACACATATTAATACAAAAATAAAAAGAAAAAATAAAAGGAAAGAAGAAACCTAATTGGGGCTGAAGTTTTCCCCAAATAAAGCTCTTCTCCTTCTCAAAATTAGAGACAATACTAAAATGAATCTTAAAGTTATTACAATTATGGCTTAGCTTTGTATTTATAGGTTCATTGCACCCCTCTTGATTACGCTATTAATTAGGGTTAGAAGAAGGCATAGTTGGATGTCATTTCCTTCATATGAAATGTAGCAAATTAGTTAGGCGTCCAATGGTCTTGACCTTGCACAAAAACTCGATTCCTAGCTCATGTTATAAGCCAAAAACTAAGATAACTTTCTAGAATAGTCCAGCCCTATAATAGAATTAAACTCTTACATCCATAACTATGAAACTAATTCAAAATAGTGTAGTTTGACCACAAGCCTTCATGAAAGTCGTAGGAATGGATTTAGCTATCCTATGGGCTTAGCTTTGCACTAAAATAATAGGTGAAACTCCATTAACAATGAAAATATTGAAATTGGTTATATTTTGTAGCACTGCACTTATGTTTCAGATTCTAGGCTTTATTTAACATCCAAAATAGTTGAAGAGGGCCAGGGAATCCTCATGACTTTTTTAGATCCTTATCATCTTCCCAAAAATAAAAGAATCACCCAAAACTGAGGTACAGGACTCAAGATATGCCTAAAAATCGTGAATAGTATAAATTTACTGAATAAATTCATTGAGGCCCAAAAATTGAGCAAACCACAAAACCAATTACAAGTATCTAATTAAGCTTAGAAACATGACAAAAGAATAAGTATAAAGGAATATCAAATATGGATAGATTGTGTTCATTAAATTCCCCACACTTAGCTCTTGCACAATTTCGAGCAAGACACCAAAAGAAAACTAAATTAGACTTAAAACAAAGACAAACACTAAACATTACAACAATGATGAGATTGTAAAACCAAGCAAGGAAATAACCAAAATTTTAGGGGGCATAGCTTCTCATGAAGCGCGTTCTTGACAACACAAAATTCAAATTCAACTAATAAAGTAATTTTATTTAAAAGACAAGTAGATTAACCTAATAAACTTTCATAATATAAGCTCTCCATGCAACTCTCTTTATGTTTAAAATGGAAAAGCATTTCACTCAATTTCAATCCTTGAAAATGCACTGCCATAAGCTTGCTTGTCATCAAATCTCTTCTACTCAAATCACATGTCTATCACAAATCAAAAGGGCTTTTCAAAAGTTGTACTATGGCCAAGGGAAAAGAGGAGGAATGGAATGATATAGATATGAAAGTGCAAAACCAAAGAGACTAATCGAGTATCATGACATAGATCCAAACAAGCAAAAGAGCCATTAAAATCGGAATCTACATCACAAATTTCACATTTTATCATTTCTCTTTTTCACTTTCCTTTTCTTCACTTTTGACTTTTTTTTTTTGAAAACTTTGTTTCTATTTTCAAATTCATTTTTTCTTTCTCTCTTTTTTTCTTGAATTGCATTAAGCTCTTTGTCATCCTTTTTTTCATTTGTTTCTTTTCTTTTCTTGAACATTGAAATGAATTACATTTGCCTTTTCACCAAACATAATTAGCACATCCCTACACTTGTTCAAGAACCCATCCCACTAATGAAATAAATGCTCTATAAATCCCTAAGGTTTGGAAAAGGTAAAGACATTCAAGACTTGGCTTTCAAATGGGCTACATAACAAGAAAAAATCAATTAGGCTCAAAGGGGTTTAATAATGGTACATTGCAAGATAGGCTAAAAAGGGCAAAAGTGGCTCATTCAAAGAATGCCTTAATCATATTTATGCATGCATATGCCAATGTAATCTCAAAAAGATTACATAAAAGAAACAAAAGAAACAAAAGGAACCTAACAAAAATTCTTCAAGAATGGCTCAAAATCTTATAGGTTATATATCTATCAAAATTAATCAACAAACCCTTCAAACTCATGATAATGCTAATTAATTTCAAGAATCAAGAGGCAAAATAATTTATCCAATCATGCTATACAACCATCAAAATCAATTGCAATCTACTCAAGGCCTAAACAAGCTCATCATCATTGGAAAACACCAAAAACAAGGAAAAAAGATATTTTTTTTGGGGATTTGTTTTTTCACACATGAACAAAACAAAACAAAGCAATCTAAAATCTCCTCCTCACATTTAAATTTTACATTGTCTTCAATGTAAACAAAACGCTGGGTTGCCTCCAAAGAAACTTGCTTGTCTAATGTAATTGGCTCAATGATCCATTAGTTCTTTGAACTAGAATTATAAATTGTTAGCACTATAAAATTTGCATGCCACCTATGAATTTCAGAATCCATCTTCAAATGGTTGAATTTCTTGCCACTTGCATTTGGTTCTCCTATGAAAATGGAGTTAAAAACATCAACATCCTTCACTATATGGTTAGCAACATCAATAAAACACAGAATAATCATCAGGAGGATATTCCTTGGCATCATCAAAGATATTATAATGTAAAGTAATGCCATCAAACTCCATAGTAAGAGAACCAACATCCATATCAATTTTTGCTTTAGGTGCCTTCATGAAAGGTCTATCTAAAATGATAGGAGTTGAGGTGTTAGTTGAGGGAACATCAAGCATTTTTAAAATGTAAAAATCTACAAGGAAAATGAAAGCATTCACCCACACCAACACATCCTTAAGTAATCCAACAGCAATTACATTAGACATTTTTGCTAATTGAATCACAACATCTATTTTCTTCAAAGCTCCCAAATTCAAAGATGCATAAAAAGAATAAGGCATGACATTTATAGATGCATCTAAGTCTAGCATGGCATATGTAGAATGATCTTGACTAATGAAACATGGGATAGTGAAGGAACCTGAACCCTTGCATTTCTAGGATATTTTTCTTTGAATGTCGTAAATATAGTCTCCCTGATTATCTTCTCATTGCCTTTCAATTTCCTTCTAATTGCACACAGCTTCTTAAGAAATTTTGCATACCTAAGAATCTATTTAATCATATTGAGCAGGGGTATGTTCACTACCACTTTCCTCAGATTATCCAGGGTGCATCTCTCTTGTTCTTCATTGATCTTCTTTGCCATTCTAATAGGGAAAGAAAGAGAAAAGATTAGAGTTGATCGAGAACCACCTTTTAGTTTAGTAGGTTTTCCCTTATTATATTCTAAAATATTTTTCTACTTTAGTAAAACTGGTTGATTAACTCTAGTCTTTGCTTATTTGCCACTCCTCAGCAATATTGCATTGACATTCCCTCTAGGGTTCAGGATTATTTGGGAGGGTAGTCTATTTGTAGCTAGGTTTCTACTATCTGAAGTCTAGTGTTGGTGGTGCAAATATCCTACTTTATTTGTTGAATTTCTTCTTTGATTTCTTGCTAAAACTATAGGTTGCTTTAAGCCATGTTCTTAGTTAGGTTTGATAAAGTTTTAATTAAAGATGAATCCTGGTTTAGCTATTGGTTTTGCATGGTCTGATTCTATTGCATTTCTTATGGATGCATAGTTTGATATGGCCGCATTTGCTGAAATAAAGTTTATTACCCAACTTGATTTTCATATCTTAAATTATAATGATCTTTCCAGCTAGGGTTATATGTGTTGGAATATAGATTATATGCTTATGGGATTGAGTTGAAAATCTTTTGCTAGTTTCTAGAAATCTGCTCCCATTGCATGCACTTGCTAGAAGGGGTTAGTTTCTTAGAAGCTTGGACATGCTTCAATGTAAGGTTTAGGGTTTGAGTAGGTTCCACACACTTTTGCTGTTACTGGTTGTCTTTGCTTCATAGTCTATTGCTATTGCAATTACTAAATTATTAAGGAGAGGTTTGTTATTTTTCCTTCAAGATTGGTGGTATGCATCTCATTGACTCTCTTTACTATATAATTTGCAGCCAAACTGTTGAGAATTTGTAGCTATGTTAGAAATCAGCATCCTTATTGCATCAGGGGTCTTGTCTATTAAGGCTCCTCCACTTGCAGCATTAATCATACTTCTTTACATAGGGTGGAGGCTTTCATAAAAGTATTGGATCAATAATTGGTCACTAATCTAATGATATGGATAGCTAGCACATAATCTCTTGAATCTCTCCTAATACTTATATAAAGTATCTCCACCAAGTTATGATGCTGTAAACTTTTTTCTCAATGTTGGCAACTCTAGAGGAAGGGAAATATCTCTCAAGGAAGAGTCTTGTGATCTCAATTCATGTATTAATGGAGCAAGGGGAATGTAATAGAGCCAATCCATAGTTGAATTACCCAAGGAGAATGGAATGGTTCTCAATTTAATCTACTCCTTTAAAATTTCGTTAGGCTTCATAATTAAGTAGACCACATGAAATTGTTCCAAGTGTTTATGAGGGTCTTCTCTAGCCAAACCATCAAATGTGGGCAGCAAATGAATCAGACCAAGCTTCAGCTCAAATGCAACATCAATCTCAGGATAGTTTATGTACAATGGCTGCTAGTAAAGGTCTAGAATAGCCAACTCCTTTAATTTCCTTTGATTGAATGTCATGTTTTCCAAGCTTGAATAAGATGAATTATTAGAACTCAGATCCATTACAAAGTCTAAACCAATGGTCGAAAGTGCTAAAGATGATGCAAAGTCCTATTGATGCCTACTCTCCTTTCTCAAATTCTACAAGATTCCTTCAATTTCTAGACCATATGTTAGCTCAAATTAATGAAAAGATTCAGTCATGCATCAAAAGGATTACCAAGAAATCAAAAATAGAAGAATAGAATATAGAAAAATAATAAAATAATTCAAAAAATACAAAAAAATAAAAAGTCATTATAAACGATGGAATTTGGCTAAAATTTGGTAGGGTCCATACTTTGTAGTTGCTCTTGCACAAAAGGCTGAAAACCAGTGCACCGCTAAATTTTAACTCAAAATTCCATAGACAGCTTTTATACTATTTACCCTACTAGCACCCAGAAATAGAAAAAATATACGTAAAAAGAAAGGGTTACAATAGGGAAAAATGATTAAAAATAAAGTCTAATACTAATACTACTATCATAATGTGGTATACAATTGAAAACACACATAAATAAATTATCCAATGTCCAGTAACAGTGCCAAAATTTGATGGCTGCCAAGACTAGTGAAGATAATAATTCTAAACTATGTATGATTGTAGTTAGGGGAGTCTAGGTTAATTCCACAAAGACTAAAGATTCATTTCTATGAGTTTACATTTTGAAATAGGGGGTTGGATATCTAATTAGATTATGAATTAAAGCAAACAATTGAATGCATAACAAAAGAAAATAAAAAATGAAAGGAAATCAAATAAGAAAATATCAATCCAAGGGACTCTTGCAACCAATTCTATAAATGATCGTTAACATTATTGTTTCATTCCCTCATTGACCGCTTAGCCAAGAAACAAATTAAACCCAACACCTAATTAATTCTAGTTAATTTCATCCTAAATTTGCCAACCAAGCTCAACACCCAATTGAACCTTATTGCTAAGTCAGTTGAAGTCCAACACCTTAAACAATTTACCAATAGCATTAAAATCTAAAAATATCAAAGTCTAATTAATTAAATTACCCCAGTAACAACTCAACTAATTACTCCAATTCTTTAGGAAAATTGACTTACCTCAATAGCAAATCAAAACTCTATTGTTACCCATAACCAAACAGCTACAAACAACAATAAATTGCTTATTAAAATTTAGCTAGTAGTAAATCGTAATGAATAATTAATTAATAGGCCCTATTAATTAATCATACAAAGCAATTATCAGCATTAAAATAGAAAATCAAATTTGGAATAAATTAAAATTAAAAGTAAGTCTCACAATCAACAAAAGAATTGTTGTAGAATTCCCTTAGGTTGAGATAAAAGTTTAGTTACATATTAATATAAAAATAAAAGAAAAGAAAAAACCTAATTAGGGCTAGAGTCTTGCCTAATTGAGCTCCTCTTCTTCATTGTAAAAGTTATTATAATTATGGCTCAGCTTAGTATTTATATGCTCACCACACTACCTCTTGATTAAGTTATTAATTAGGGCTATTTAATTAGACATTGCTTCCTTCATATGAAATATAGCCTAGTCAGGTAGTAGTCTAATGGCCTTGACCTTGCATTAAAACTTGATTTCTAGCTCAAGTTATGGGTCAGAAACTGAGATAGCTTTCAAGAATAGTGCAACTCATAAAAAAATTAAACATTTAAGTCCATAGCCATGAAACTAATTCATAACGATATAGTTTAAACTTAAGCCCTTCATGAAAATTGTAGGAATGGAGCTTAGCTATCTTGTGGACTTAGTTTGCAATGAAATGATGGATGGAGCTCCACCAATGATGAAGATATTGAAATTGGTTCTGGGTAGCACTATGTTTCAGCTTCTAGTCTTCATTTGACTTGCAAAATTACTAAACTAGGTCGAGGACTCTGCATGATATTTTTAGATCTTTCCCTTAACTTTGCAAGAACATATGAATCACTTAAAGCTAAGGTCCAGAACTCAAAATACACCAAAAAGCTAGAAACAATGTAAATTCATTGAATAAATTCAATTAGGCACAAAACTGAGCAAACCACAAAATCAATAACAAATATTCAATTAAGCTCATAAACATGACAAAAGACTAAATATAAAGGAATATAACATATGTATAAATTGTGTTCATTAGTTGGCTTATTCGATTAATATACTGGTCCAACAAGCAAGCTGATTTGGCTTGTTTTCCTATTTGGCAACCACCATCTCCAGCCAGCTAGCTACTTGAACAACCACTTGTTCAGCCAGCTAGTTGTTGGTTCCTCTTCAAAGTATTTTTCATTCAAAAGTGTAGATCCAATCTTATTGAAATGTGGAAAAATTTTTTGCACTATAGAAAAATTCTACACCTTGAACAATAAATTTGATCTTATGGAATCAAGTTACAACAAGCATATAATCTCTATTATTACCATAACAATCAAATCCTTAATTAAGAATTAACAGACAACAACATGAGCTCTAACACCACTATTTGAAAACTGGGATCTAATCATATTAAATATGCCGATCATTAGGATCATGTGTGCACAAGGGAAATTTAAAATTAAGGTTTGGTCTCTCTCCTCCTTTTATAGAGTAGATTGGAGCACAACAAGAGTGGGGAGGCTTATGAGTGATGCACAAGCAAGGGTTACCCCTTGCTTGTTCCATCCACACAAAGTAACATGTAGCCCCATAGGCCCAAGGATTCTACACACCATAGACTAAGGCTATCTCCTTTGTGTCCAGCAAGCCCAAACTCTTTCTTACAAGTCTATACTCATAAATTCTCTCTTTTGTAATCATCCTTTAATTATTTTAATTAACTTAGAACATTTTTCAAATTGAGGAACCAGTCCACTATTTTTAATTTCCTCCAGTGTTGATTTAAATGTACTCTAGCATTTAAAAATCAACTATGAAAATTTACTACTATTTAATAATTATAATCTCCATTAGAATTATGACTTCTTTGATTAGTTAACACTTCTAATTAGAACACTTAATTAATCATTTCAAATTTCTAAGATGTTCATCAAATTCAACTCTTGAATTCGTAACATTTTGCATTCTAACTTTCCTTTGACTTTGGATCAAAGTGATTCTATTGTGTGGGACCCATTAGGCTTTCGTGCATGTTGGCAATAAATTTATTTACAAGCCTCTTCACACTCAGTTGAATTGAAACTCCTTTTAATTCAAACACAATTTCTCCAAATTATTCAAACAAATTCATAAATCATGGTTGACATCTAGCAAAGTATTATGACCACCTAAATGCTAGGAATAGATTTATTTAAAAATCAAACCTTTCATGACAAGGAGTTAGAATGCAATTCTATCCCTTCACCTCTTGATATTCTAATTGGAATAAGGATATTGTTCAAGTGTCAACGTTATAAATATCCAATCTAGGGTGTATGTTTGACTATGTGCTTTCTCAAAAATGTTCATATATAAAACTCTTTTTATGAATCATTAATTGATTATGCATTAAAAAAAATCCTTTTATGCATCAATTTATGCATAGGATTATCATTTTGATCATTGCACAATTGTCAAAATATCCTTAGAATACCTTTTCTTTGTTACCAAGGAAGATGGATTCTCTCTTGATGAATCACCAACTTCATGTAAGGAAGGGTGATGAAAACTCCCTTAAGAAATATGACTTCCTCAATTAACAAGTGTGGGATGATTTTGTGAAGTAATGCTAACCTAACGCTTTTTAGGTAAATTAGGCTATCTTACTTTATCTTTTTTTCCACTATATGTCATGAGTAATTTGACCATCTTATCAACTAATTTTTTTTTTAACAAGAGTGCAGCCAATAGGGAGAGATAAGCAAAAGACAAATATAAACATAAGTTGTCTCATCATGGACATATGAAGCTTGAGCAAGCTTTGGTGAAAGAAAAGCTTAGAACAACAAGCTTTTAATTAGTCTGATTCACAAGTAATTTTCATATTATGGCATGAATTATGGAAGAGAATGAGGGTCAACACAAAATGTGAATATACGATCAAAGAAAGCTAGATAATTGCTAAGAAAATTGTACGTAATTTGCAAGTGTTGATTGCTTAAGTAATTATAAGTGTTAAGTACTTATAAATATTCTTAATTGTATGACACATGATTCTATCATGTAGCAATTGACCCAAGGAGATTTTACTCCATCTAGAAGGATGAACATATTGACAACTATGTTAGATACTCAAGAGCATCCTAGCTGTGTTAGGAGGGTTAAGGGAAGAGTGGCTTTTAAGGCTTATTTTAAAGGATCATTAAAGTACCATTGAGGATCATTACTTTTAGTGGAAAGTCTTGCTATGGAGATTACTATTCAAGTGACATAAAAGGTGAGAGAGGAGACCAGAGTCAAGGTAGAGATGCAGCCTCCTCCCTCACCTAGTAGCGCAAAAGCTAGTTGCTCGAGAGACCTCAACCTATTTGTGAAGTTACCAGAGGTAAATAACTATCACTAAAAGCTTAAATTTCCTTTATTATGTAAGTAGTTTCTAATATTTTTGATGAAAAATAGCATTCTAACTTTTTCAATTTGGTTTTCTATTAATATATGAAGGAGTCAAATGCTTCTAGCACTAAGGCATAAAGAACATACAATGGTGTATTGAAGGGCTTTCCATAGCTGCAAACTACATTGCCAACAACTGTTGAGTGTTCAAGCAAAGGTTATCATTGGCATCCCATTAGATTAAAGTGAAAAACTATCAGTGTTAATGGATGAATTGAGGATACTGAGCCAAGTGATTGGGACTTACATCACACGGCCAAAGAGTTTTATCACTTTGGCTGCAAAGGTATCATTTTCTATCTAATAAGTAATTTTTTTTTGAAAGACCCAATTGCACTTTATTTCTAATATCTAATTTTCACAATTTTATGCATGTTAATTAAATATCTCACCTAAAAAGGAATGAGTAGAAAGGGGAGAAGGCCAAGAAGATTGAAAGTAAGCAAATAAAGGAATCAATGACTCAATTGTTAGCATTGTTAGCCTTACTAGGGAGATTGTTAGCCTTACTAGGGAGATTGCTAACTTAGCTGGTGTGATTGCTTGGCTATCATAATTTCCTTGGTTTTGATGTTGAAAACGATTTTGAATCTAACCATATATTTTAGTGTTTGTTCAATGTTTGTAGCATCAAAGTATGTGATTCAAAAGATCTACATTAGTCCTTAGTAATTCTTTTATTCTAACTAGGATCTTTCGTAAATGAATTCTAATCTAATTTGGTTCAAGTAAAATTCTTAAAATATATATATTGAGGTAGAAATAAATCACTTGAAGTGAGTTGAAATAAAATATTTTTCAAACTATGTTTACAAATGATTTTTCACAAGTGCAAGTTTTGTAAAAATCATTTTTCACTACGTGAATCAATTTATACTGAGAATCTTGTGAAATGTACTTGAATGGATTAGGTAATCGATTCATGAAGAAAAGTTTTGGAAAATGTTTCTTATTGAAGTTAAGGAAATTTCCTAAATCAATTAGGTAATCTATTCAAGACCTGTTTGTATAATTTTATGACTTGATTTATACATCAATTCAGTTAGGAACTTCTTTATGATATTCATAGATGAATCAATTCACAAATCAATTCATTAGTTAGTAACCACTCTAAAGTGATTCACGAATCAATTCATAGATTAAAAGTTAGTTATTTTCAAAAGTCAATTACAACACTATAAATGCCCCTAACCTCATTTCAAACATAATAGTTTTCATAACTATCTCATATCTTTAAGCGCAAAAAATAGAGAGCTAATAAAGATAAATCAAATTTATCACTACCTCATTATATTGCATCAATTGAAAGGATCTTGAATCAAAATAAAGGAGAATTCACATTAGATATTTGAGTCTTTCATCTTAAATGGCGGTATTGTTTTTCTTACCCTAATTCCTTGTTTTACATTGAGATTTCTTGGTTAATAGAAATTGGAGATAAAAAGGAAGAGGTTGTTCTTCCTTTTTTATCTTCTTTAGTTGTGAGGTTAATCATAACTAGTTGAAGTTGTAAACAATTCTTCAAGTATCTCCTAGGTTATGAGGTTGACCATAGTCTGGAGGAGATAAAAGAATTTTTGTATCATAAGTTAGTAAAAGCCCAGTCAAATATTGTGTTGTAATAGGTTAGCAAGAAGCCTAGAAATTCTTGTGTAAATTGATGTTCAAGAGCCTTGTTAATTCATGTGTTTTGGCAATAAAAAGTAACTATCCAGTTGAGGATTGTCCAATGGATATAAACTTTAATTATGGTTTCAATTGAAGTTGAACTACTTTAAAAATTCTATGCTTTTGATTTATCTTTCTGCACTTGCTATTCTGCTATACTATAATTCTGATATAACTACAATTTTGAATTTTAATTACATTTCTAGTTTAAACAACAATTCTGCTAAATTGATCAATCTGTTATTGAATTCTTAATTACATCAGTGACTCCAATACAATTCTGATTATGCAATAAACTTCGAAAGATATTTTTCTTAAAGACTTTTTGCTTTTCCAAAACAAAATAGAATCCAATCACATTTCAAAAGAGTATAATTTTATATTTGTAAAAAAGGGCAAGATTGTTAGTTTTCCAAGATCAACAATTGGTATCAGACCTTTAGCTCTTGATACTCTTTTATTTTCAAAGTGATTATGGATTCTAGTTTCACATTGTTGCTTGAATGTCCACTCTTGAGCAAGGCACCTAGTTTTAATGGGCATCGCTATGCCTATTAGAAGTAGAAAATCAAAGACTTTATTGAAGCCATTAATATAGATATGTGGGAAATCATAGAGGATGGTTATGATCCACCTAAAACTTTGATTAATAGGATTGTGAATCCTAAACCAAAATCCCTTTGGATTGAATTGGA
Organism: Saraca asoca; assembly: GCA_026873985.1. NCBI lineage: Eukaryota > Viridiplantae > Streptophyta > Magnoliopsida > Fabales > Fabaceae > Saraca > Saraca asoca. The sequence continues at coordinate 8,135 of JANHAO010007775.1, read as the reverse complement.
AAGGAAGAGACACCTCCTAGCCTCCAATGTCAAATGGATCATCTTTAACTCACTTGCCTTTAATAAATATGAAAGCACTTCTCATTACACCATTGCTAAACAAATTTAGGACACTTTAGAAGTAGCTTATGTAGGGACAACACAAGTTAAGGCATCTAAGGTGCATGTATTAGTTTCACAGTATAAAATGTTCAATATGGAAGAAGAAGAATCCATTAAGGATCTCATTGAAAGATTCACTACCATCACTAACCATCTTATGTTACATGGAAGAACATTTGATAATGCAGATTTAGTGTATAGAATTCTAAGGTCTCTAACTGAAGAATGGCAACCTAAGGTGACTACCATTAAGGATCACTCAAGATGGGAATGACAACCATTCAGGAGCTCTATGAAAATTTAGAAGAGCATGAGCTAGAACTACAGAGATATAAAAAGAATGGTGATGACAAAATAAAGAGAACATTGCCACTTATAGCTACAAAGATATATGATGAAGAAGAAGAATCGGACAGTGATGGAGATGCAAATGAAAAAAAGCTATAGAGAATTCTCAGAGAAAACAGGAATAAAGAAAAGAGAAAAGTAACACCTTAAAGAAGAAATTAGAACAAGACTAATTAAGGAAACTCTGTTAGCACTAATCTGACCTATTTTAAATGCAAAAAACCTAGACACTTTAAACCAAATTACCCTATCTGCCTGAAAAGATAGCTTGAAAATGAAAGGAAGAAAAGGAAATTGTCCTTCAAGAAAGCTGATCTAGCTTTTTGGAAAGATGAGAATGATTCTGGAGAAGATGAGGAGAAAAAAGAAGAAGCAGTTCTTTGCCTCATGGCTAAGCTAAATGATGACAATGCAATATTTGGTAATCAATCCTTCTTTTATTCTAATGATGAACTTAATTCTAGTGATGATGATAAATCTAATGATTATGATATTAGTGATGGAGAAATTGATGATGTATGCATTGAACTCTATAATGTATTACTAAAAACCAAGAAAGAATTAAAGCATGCTAAAAGTGAAAATGATAGCTTGCTTAAGAAAATTAGTCAAATTGAAAAAGAAAATAATGATTTGAATATCCTGGCTGAAAAACTGTTGAGTGAAAGCAAGACATGTGATCAATGTGAAGCTTATAGATTAGAAATAAATAGCTTGTCAAAAACATTACAAGGCTTTATAAATAGCAAAATGAGACTCAATAACATTTTGAATGAACAAAAAGATTTTCAAAACAAGAAAGGCTTAGGACATACGCAACAAAAGAAAAAGAGTATTTGTGAAAAGACTTCTACAGAGTTTTAATAAGATTACAAACTAAGGATCGTCTAATCTAAGGAAAAGATCATTATTTTTAGGACCAACATTAACCAACTTAGTAATTTAGCCTCAAGAGATGCCTCATGTTGAACCAAGGAAAGGGTTATCTATTGTATCTAAAAAGATGACGAATGATTAATTCATCCATATTCATATAGATGCCAAGGTTGTGGGTAATGAATGTAAAATTTTTGTGTCCAAGGATGACATCATGATATCCTTAGTCATGGAAGAGATAAATATATCTTTCGTCCAACTTTTTGAAATGTGAGTTTTTCTTTAACGTTCAATTCATAATTTTATTTATATTATACGGTTCAAAATATTTTGTTAATCATTTCCTTTATTTCCTTATAAAGGCTTTTGCATCGCGATTGTGAGACCAAGGGACTAAATGCCTATGAATTTCTATGCCCATTGTTACTTGCACCAGTAGGCTCCACCTATGGTGATAAAGCAATATATAACATAGGAGTCCTAAAGAAGAAGTAATATGTGTTTACATTGTTTATCGATTTGTAAGTATCTAATGTGATATTTGATATTTTGTTATTACAAACATCATTTTGTTATTACTTATTTGATATTTTGTTATTATAGGGATCATTGGATGTTGACAGTGATTTATGCGAAGAGAAATGTGGTGTATTGGCTTGATCCCTTAGAACACATGCAAGGATATCAAAAACTTAGTTGACTTGTGAGTTGTTTTGTAAATTATGATTTAGTTTTAAGATTTATATTATATATGATTTCATTTATTAATATACTGGTTTCCTACATGAATTTGATTAAATAGATGTCTTTAAGATTTATTTGTACATAGGCGGCTATAGGAAAAGGTCTAACGCGAAATGAATCACCTTAAAAATAAGTTTTTTTTATCATCTTGAATACATTCTATAATAGTCAAAGTAATTTCATATTTGATTGAGATTTTGTCGTAGTGTTGTTGTAAACAAGGAAATATGGAGTATGGACACTTCATAATGACATATATGGTGACATAATCACTCCAAAAAAGGAAGCCCATGATCCATAAGAGGTAATAAAATATTTCACTTTAAAAACCTAGCAGTTTGATTTAGATCTATTAAGATTTCTATTACAACAATATGGTTTTGCTCTATGATATATGGATATGTGATTTGCAATATGTATTTGTAGTTCATATCTATATTTCACAATCACTGTTTATATTTGTTTTGCAAAAAATGATTCTATTATTGCAACAAAAATGATAGCCTATTTTTTACCTTCTGCAATACTTTAGAGATATCAGTCCTTACACTTAAGCTAAAATTGATCACATTTGAGATTAGTAGGCTAAGTTTCTCTAACATTGTTCTGTTGAATAACTATAACAGATTATATGGTTTGTAATGCAATGAATTTGTAATGTAATTGAATTTTTTGTAATGCATTGTAGTTGTAATATATTGAAGGTTTTGTAATGTATTATATGCCTCTCTTTTTAAAAAAGACAAGTTAAGAAAAATAACATTGATTTTTTTTAATAATAATTGACGTCCTTAATGCTCTATATGTTAGTTTCAATATATTAACTAACATCTAAAATGAAATTTAGTACATATAATATTAGATGTCTAGTTTTTAAAAAAGACAAGTTAAGAGAAATGACGTCAAGTTTTGACAAAAATTGATGTTTAAAGTATTCACACATTTTAATCAAATATAATATTAGAGATGTCTATTTTTTTTTTGAAAATTATAATATATTATCTGGATTTTAATTAGAGATGTCTATTAGAGATGTATTGACGTCTATTTTAAGAAATGTCTATATTAGAGATGTCTATTTCAATATATTATCTAGATTTTATATTAGAGATGTCTATTAAAGATGCCAAATCAACGTCTAAAGTGTCTAGATTTTAATTAGATGCAATATTAGAAATGTCTATTTTAAGAAAAAAATTGTATGAGTTAAGAGAAACAACGTTGATGTTTTAATAAAAATCAAAATTTAAGATATTCACACATTTTTATTAGATTTAATATTAGAGATTTTTTTTCTAAAGTATCCTTTCTCAAATTATTTTATCTAACTTTATTTATGAACAAAATTATTCTCTAATCATTAAATTTTTTTATTCCCAATCAAATAATTCCATTTTACTAAGACTACATAATATTTCAAGAATTTACATACTATTAAATTGGATAAAATAATTCAAGAATTTAAGCATTATTTAACACACAAAATAATTTAAAATATAATTAGTCTTTAGACAATTTATTTTATGAAAATTATAATATATTATCTAAAAAATAAAATGGACAAAAATAATTCAAAATAAACTAGACAAGGTGGCAAGAAAAACACATATGAGCATAAGTGTTCATTTTGTGGGCACAGGAAATGATATAGCCTCTTTATCCATAATAATGACATGTTATGTATGGTAGGTTTCCCATGGCTTTTCTAAGAAAAAAGTCTTTATAAAATTTTTTTGGCACACTTGGTCTATAACCAATGCCCTTCTTATTAAAATTGCATCTTTGGCTTGCAAGAAGTACATCAAGTGTTTTCATGTCATTTGTGAACTTTTCCAAAGTTTTGTTCAAATAATCAATTTTGATTTTGAAAGTATCACAAATAGCACACACTTCCTATGATAACTTAAGGTTTTCATTTTCTTTCTTTAGATCATCATTTTCTTTTTGTAAATTCTCAATGTTAACTTCCAAAGAAGCAATGATTTTCTTAAAAAGTCTAACATTTTCTTTACCTTAAGTAAATTATCATACAACTTATTATACAATTCATCAAGATAATCATTAGATTAAATAGAGTTATTGTCATATACCTCTATGTCATCATATGAGGCAAAGCAAAGCTTCTTCATTCTTTTCATCCTCACAGGCTAAATCATCATCCTCATCTCCTTATATGGCAAGATGAAGTCTTTTGATGAGATACTTATTCTTCTTTCTCTCATTTTCCAAAAGCTTCTTAAGATAAATAGGACAGTGTGATTTGGTATGTCTTAGCTTTTTGCATTCAAGGCATGTAGGAGCAAAAGAATTACTTTGCTCTCCTTTGTTACCATTCCTTCTCGAAGGAGAAACTTTCCTTCAACCGCCAAACTTATAAGCCTTCATAAGTTCTTGATACCACTTTGTTAGAAAAGCCACATCATCATCTTCACTAAAATCCTCCAAGCTCTCTAAATCATCTTCTTCTTCCTCAAAAGTTGTAGCAACTTTCAAGGCCAAGTTTTTCCTTCTTCAATCATTATAATTCTTGGAGTATCTTTTCCATTCCATCTCATGCTCTTTCAAGTTGTTAGACAACTCTTGTAGAGTAGGCATACCCATCTTCATAGACTCCTTAAAGTTGTAATCTTGGGCCACCATTCAATAGTAAGAGAGTGATGGACTTTATAAACCAAATCAACATTTTTGAACTTCCTACCAAATATGCTCAAATGGTTAACAATCACAGTAAATCTTTGAATTATATCCTTAATTTATTCACTATTGTTCATTTTGAATAGTTCATATTATGAAACAAGAGTGTAAACCTTTGAAGATTTAAATTGGGTCATGCCAATGTGAACCACTTCAAGTGCATTCCACATATCATTAGTAGTAGAATAGTTTGATACCCTCTCATACTCACTCGGCCATAGGAGATTGGACACAATCCATCTGGCCTTAAAAACAAGAAGATGTTTCTTTTTCTCATCTTCACTCCAATCACTTCTCAATTTCAAAATGATTATACTTTTTCCAATCTTGGTCTAAAGATTGCATCCACCTTCCATTATTTCCCACATATCAATATTTGTAGCTTCAATAAAATCTTTCATTTTTTATTTCCAATATGTATAGTGTTGACTATTAAACCCAAGGGTTTTGTTCAATAAAGGACACTCTAGTAGAATAATAAAACCATTAATATCCATAGGATCCTCTTGAGGTGGTTACACCTTGATACTAAAAGCCCTACTCTAATGCCAATTATAGCCACAAATTTGACCAAAAGGGGGTAAATTAGTTTTAGAATTTTACAAATTTGAAAACATTTTTTTGAAATCCCTTTTTTTTAGTTTTTGGAAGACCAGTAAAATTACTTGGAAACATAAAATGAGCAACTCATACAATAAATTTAGAGAAACAACATTCACATAATTAACTACCCATATTTACTAAGAACTATAGTGAATCATAACAAAATAAAGTGCAAAATGTAAAAGAGTAAGGATAGAGAGATTCAAACAAAAATTTATTGTTGTTCACACTTCAAAAATCATCTCTAAGGCATACATCCATTTTCAGTCTCTCAACTAAGCTCGAATCTACTAAAATATCAATCTCTCCAAGTTTAGACAGGCACTCAAAGAAGACTTTACAACGATTGCTCAACCATAAGTGCAAACCCTTTGAGAACCTCACTTAAAGAACAAAGGAAAAAGCTCAATGATTATTCTACCCTAGGTATGGCTAACCCTAGGAAATCCAATAGTGTTTGAAGAGAAAATAAGAGAAATTTCAAGAACTCATCAATTAAAATTACAAATTAAAGCAATAGAGGAATAGATTCACTCAAATTTAACTCAAATGGATGAAATGAAGTAAAGAATTGAAGAATAGATGAATTGGGTACTGTTTGCCTCTTGGAAGTTTGGTTTTTGCACTAAGAAAAAGTGTGAAATGGGTATTTATACTAAGTAAACATGCCACACAATGAAATGACTATTATTTGAAATTTTAACCCTTGTGATCATAATCATGACCATGATCATGAATTCAAAATTTGAATTTCTTATCAAAACTAGGAAAATCAATTTGAAGTTCTGATCAAAGTCACAAAATCTAGTTATTAAAGTTTTGATTTGAATTGTAGAAAAATAGTGCAAATACTGATTTGAATCGCTCTGAATTGCAAAATTTTTGGTAGTCTTAAAATGCCTAGGATCAAAATTGTAAAATCTTGTGTAAACCTCCAATTCAAATTGCCAGGCATACTTCACTTGTCCTATTCTCACAATCATGATCGAGAATGTAGTGCAAATGGCCTAATTTGAATCACAGACATAGAGATTGAAAAATAAAATATGAAAATTCATTTGGAAACCATTTCAAACCTTAAAAATCAATCCAAAAACACAATTCCAAGCTAAAAGAATATGATAAATCATTTAAGAATATATTAGAGTGTTTTTGATGAAATTTTTCATAAAACATTTTTAACCAAAACCATGAGGCAAACCTTCCAAAAATAGTTCCAAAATTTGAGCTAAATTATATTAAACCTAAACCTTTGCAATTTTGACTAAACAAGGCCTAAACTAAGTCTTCAATAAAAAAATCTAAGGTCATTGAAGATTGATCCATTGAAATTAAACCAAATAAGCTTGATCAAAATCACTTGCTGTCTTCAAAATACAAATTTACTTAATTTAGAAAATAGGAGCTAAGGATAACAGAAACATTGACTAAAAAAGCATAACATTATATATCTGATAATTCCAATTTGACTGCATTATTTACATGCTTTAGTATTATATACTAATTTTATCTTTTAATGTTCCTATATTGTTTTCTTTTGAGTTAGGGCATTCTCACTTCTATTTAAAAAAAGTGTCACTTACATTTAAGAGAAAGACACAATATAAAATGTCCAAATCTAAGTTTAAATTAACAAATATGTGTAAGAATATATAGGAGAAAATTTATATTCAAATTTATAGTATTGCTTTCTTAATATATTTCCAAAACATTGCTTCAAAATGAAGCATACAAGTCTCCTTATTAGAAATTTCTATGATGTTTTAATTTTAATTACTTAATTATGTAGTTTTTTTTAATTACTTGGTTCCTCGTATAAATATTGTTTATGTATTATTTTAACTTCTAAGATAATTCACCCTTAACCAATGAATCATTCTTCCTCACAAATACAAAATTAGTAAATCATCTATCCTCACATATACAGACATGTATTTCTTTTCATTGAATAAAAATATTATGGCTATTCATTATTTAATATTTAACCATCGAATAAAAATACCACTTCTATGTAAACAATGTATTATAGATAACTATGAGTTTTTAATCCCCAGCTAGTAATAGGATAAACAGTTTAAAAAAATATATGAAAACAATATCAATGTCCATCTTATATTGAAGAAATGAAAATCATTTGATATAAAAAAAAATTTAACCCTAAGAATACATATATGTCTTATATATGAGATGTTCCTCGTAGATGTAACTAAGTCCTAAAGATAAATGAACTTGTAAAAATGAAAGAACTTTATTGAACTTAAAAAAATGACAGAACTTTATTCATTACTGTTGTTTTTGTGATGCTTTTCTCGACTTTTATCTATTTGATTACATGAATGGAATTTCAAGTACTTTGTAACTTTCAACTTGTATGTCTTAATATTTATGCTTTAGAAGAGAGATATATCATCAAAATCTAATCCTTATTTTTCTATATGTCTTAAAATTTTAATTTTTAAATGAATGAATATTTTCAATACTACTTCATTGTAAAATTGATTGGCTATACTAATTGCTATTTTTTAAATGGCTTGTGATTTTATTGTTAAATAAATTTAAATATTTTTTTTACTTAGTGCACCAAATTTTATTAAAATACATGAAAGTTTTTTTATTATTATGATTGATAAATAACAATATATCATAAGTAAAACAAGTTCATGCAACGCACGGAACAAATTCTAATTATTTAAACAATGTAAAGAGCTTTTGAAATTTATAAAAAATGTAAAGTAAAACTAAAATATAGTTGCATGATATTTCAACAA
>JANHAO010007774.1:0-19838 GCA_026873985.1 Saraca asoca | reverse complement strand
CATCTTCCACAATTTGAGTAAAATTGGTGATCCTTGGCAAAATTATTTTGCACAAAGCATAATGTAGGATCCTATCTTCAGGAGATAAGCTAGTTATAAGCAATTTCATACCACCATCTTTTGGGGTAGAGTAGGAAAATAGTGTTCTAACAGCTTGTTCCTTACTATATTCAGGAAAAGATCCTACAGTAATTTTTGACATTGTGTTATCCATACCAAATTCATTAGTAAAAAGTTTAGAATCCACAACCACATGTTTTTGCATCACATAATAGGATAATTTTCAGTCAACATCGACAAGATTGGCATAGATAATTTTCACTAACCTAGGATAGGCAATTCCTTTAAGGTCAAAAATTTTTCTAGCCTACATTTTGCTAATAGTTTAGGCAAATGGGTTGTTTTCAGTAACTTATTATTGAAACATTTTGAAGGTTCTATTTTTCTATTTTTTAGAGAGAGATAAGCAGCATACTCATTGGAGGATTAGAAGAATGATTCTTCATCTATTGGTTAAGTAGCTTTTATCGGTGATTTGTCCTTACACTTTATTGTGAGTTTGATCCTTTTTGCCATTTGTATTGAGATTGTTGAAAAGAGTGAAGTTTTGACACTTAGGGTTTTCGGGGTTTGATTTAGGGCTTTTTAATTTGGGCTATTTTTTGTAAAATTAATTGATCAAAATCATTTAGAATTGTATTTCTAATGTTTTTATAAAAGAAATTTGGGTAAAAAGGTGTTTGGAAAAGAGTTTTGAAGGAATTTTTGAGGGAGAGGGTAAGAGAGTTTCGGTTGGGAGGGCTGAGAAAATACCGTGAAATAAGTTCAACATCAATTCATATATATATAGTATCATACCTTGAATCGATTCGTGAATCAATTCAAAGAGCAAAAATTTACTAATGAATTGATTCAGATTTAAATTTACTAATTGAAATTCATAAGAGAATCGATTATTGAATCGATTCATATATAAGTTGATATTCTACGAATCAATTAGAGAATTGATTCATCCAAGAGTTCATAGAAAAAATTTTAAAAATTTGACTCTTCCCGAAAGTTTAGAAAATCAAGTGAATCAATTGAAGAATCAATTCTTAGTTCACATTATTCAAGAAGTGAATCAATTATAAAATCGATTCAAAAACTCATGAAAAATTTGGATTAATGTGAATCAATTACTGAACTAATTAAAGGATCCTGAGTTTAGTTTTTCTAAGTTTTTATTTTTTTAAGGATTTTCCTAATTATTCAAACATCCAGTTAGCATCTCAAATCACTTGAAATTTCAAATTCTCTCTATATACCTGCAAAAGAAACTTAACAACATCTCTGATGCTTCAGTAAATAATTGCAATACACAAATCAAGGTATGAAAAATAGAAAACGTAAATTTACTAAAGATTATCAGGGGTTTATCATTGTTTGTCTTGTGGTGAGTGCAATTTCTATTCTACACCATGAGTTATTTCCTTTTCTCTCACATAAACCTATAAAACTAAAATTAAGTTTGTTAGGCTGGTACCCAGTAAATTTGGGTCAAACTTGTTAGTAGACTCAACAGAAACTTTCTTAGAAGTAGATAATTTTGGCAACCACACCAATTTTTCATTTGGTTTCAACAAGTATATTCCATTCCTAAATGGGCAATTTTTTATATGATGGCCTTTATGATTATAGTAATAGTAGGTGATATAGGTAGGATTCCATCTCTTAGATCTTTTGTAGTACTACTGTCTAAATCCTAAGCCAACTTTATTTTGAAAACTTTTTTATTTTTCCAACATGCCATTCAATTTCTCATTGCTTTAGAAAAACCTTTTAAAGCTTTATTCAATTTTTCTATTTCTAGCTTATAGGACTCACAATTTTCACATGCCTTGGTCTTATTAACTAATTTTTCAGCTAAAACATTCAAGTCAGCATTTTCTTTTTTAGTTTGCTCAATCTTTTTGACAAGACTCTCATTCTGACTCTTTAATTTCTTTATCTCTTTATTGGCTTTGGTCAATGCTTCATAAATCTCTTCAAATAAATCATCAGAATCATCATCATCTATTTGACTGCTTGAATCACTATTAGTATCACTAACATAGGAACCATAGAAAAATGAAAGATATTGCAGAACCTATGAACTTTCATTATGTTTTGCCACAAGACAGTGTTGATCTTCCTTTTTGCAATAAGCTTGAGTATCTCCACTGTGAATGATCTTCAAAGCATCTAAAATCTCTTTTGCTATACTATACTCAGAAATTCTTTGAAATTTGTTAGCAGACAGTGAATTAATAATAATCCACTTTACCTTGGAGGTAAGAAGATATTTCCTTCTTTCTTCATTAAACCATAATATTCTAGATTTAGGCTATAAACTTCCACTAATAGAAATTTTGGGGCTTTCATAACCAGTCTCAAGAGTTTTTAACATATCAACATCTAAAGCCTCAATAAAAATTTTGATTTTATACTTCCAAAATGCAAAATTTTCAGAGTCAAGAGCAGGTGGACTGTTCAGAGATGTACAGTCTGAAAACATAGTCAGATTAGAATCCATATTCTTATCAAAGAAAAAGGAGTTTCAAGAGCTAAAGTTCTAATACCAATAGGTCCCGGATTAAGATATACTATGAAAACTGGATCTTACCCTTATTCCTTTAATATTATTATAAACTCTTTAAATTTGATAAGACTGCAAAGAATTGTTTTGTGTTAAGAAGAGTTGCAAAAAATTAATCAATGAATGAGCAAAATATAGAATTAATCAATTATGAAGCAAGAATGTAAATTCATAAACAGAAAATAAAGATTCAATGCACAGAGTTTTTAAAGTGGTTTCACTTGAATTGAAACTGTAATTCAAGTCTACTCCATTGGACCATTCCTCAACTGGAAGACCACTTTTATTAACAAAATTATCAAGATTAAAAGCAAGCTCCTAAAATAATAATTCAAAAATAATAACACAAGAATTATAAGGATCTTGCTAACCTAAAAGAATTTAACTTAGCTCTTCTAAACCTAAAAATACAAAAAATTAAAATAGGCTCTTGTTAACCTATACAAAATTTATGTCAGCCTAGAAACCTTAAAAGAAAATTAAAGTAAGATAGAAAATACAATACCAGAAAAGTTTAAAAGAAAATTCTTAAACAATTATTGTGAACTCAGCAGAGGTTTGATTTAAAATCTCTTGATTGATTGAGAAAAATAGTGAAATGAAAGTAAATCTTATTTTACTCCATTTTCTCAGAGAATTTCACACTTGAAAGAGAAATAAAACTTTGTAATCTATTTAAAAACTGAAGGAAGCTGGGTTTTTATAACTACTGTAACCATTTATAATAAAATAACTAATTTTCAATTGGTGAATCAATTATTGAATCAATTCAGAGTAAAATCCCAACTTTCAGTTTTAAAAATTTTTCAAAGTTGTTCTTCATGAATCGATTCGTATAAATTTTTAAACATGAATCAATTGATGAATTGACTCGTAATGTGTAAAATAATTTTTATAAAAATCTATACTTAAAAATATTTGTTTGAAAAATATTTGCTTTCTTCAAGTAGTTTGTTTATATCTCATTATATTAGTTAAAAAATATTTGAATCAAATCTCATTTTGAATTCACTTACAAAAGATACTATAAAAATAAAATAATTTCTAATTCTAATTTGGGATCTCTTCAATCTTATGTACTTTGAATCTACAAAACAAATAAAAACATTAAAATATGTTGACAAATAGTAATATGAATTATTTAAATTAAAATTAATTTTCAACATCAAAATCAAGAAATATGTAGTTAGGATAACCTAGACTAACACTCTTGAAGGGAACTTCTTCGCTATTCTGGCTTGTTTTCCATTCTCTATAAAGAAGCGAACCACAAATTCTATATTCTCTGTCAAATTAACCTTCTTATAAAATAACATAAACCCTTTCATACAACAGTCTATTTTTTTATGCCATATTTCTTACTTCTTCACTAACTTCCTTGTTTCATAAAAGTTAGGATGAACAACATTATCAGACAGATGTATCTCAATCATAAATTGCATAATTTGATCAAAGAGATTATGTGGTAAGTTAAAATCAAATTTTGTGCTTAATGTTATATTGCCAAAATTATTAATCACCTTTCAAAATAATTTTTAATATAATTATTAATACTAATATTTTTAGAAATAGCAGGAAAGAGAAGGAAGAAGAGGGAGTAGGAGAGGAACAAAACGACATAAAAGGAATAGAGGGGAGGAGAGAGGGAGAGGAGAGAAAGAAAAAGATAAAAGAAAGGGAGGGAGAAAAAGAGGGGAAAGAAAGAAGAGAATAGATAAAGATAGAAGAGAGAGTGGGCAAGAAGAGAATGAAAGAAATTAGAAGGAGGAGTGAGATTACGTAATATAAGGTAATTTGGAAAATCAATTACTTTTAATTAGAAGAAGTTATTTTCTCTCAATTACGCTTTCATTCTTCATTGATTAAAATCTACTTTCTATTGATTAACTTTTTTTTACTCCAAATATAGGAAAGCTAAGAAAATAATTTTCTGAAGAGCATTTTTCTTTTAAGTAAACGGACACCTTTATATTGATATCATATAATATAGATCATAATTAAAAAAAATATATATCTTGTTATGAATAAGGTGCAAGCTATCGAATCCAAAGAAAAAAAAATTATTGTATTTTAAAAAATTTTGTCTTCCTTTATATTTTAGATTCAATTTCAAATCTTAGTGTGTGTGAATTTATTGAATTAGTTACTTCTACCCACACACACACACACACACACACACACATATATATATATATATGTTTTAAAGATTTGGTGGAAGCACTCTTTATCTACATTTATGAACTAACTAAAGCTAATGCTAAAACATTTAAAAAAAAAATCGAATCGTATGATTTAAGTAGTGAAGCTTTATCTGCCATACTTATTAAACAGGTTAATCAAAAGCCGTCAAGTTACAATGATCAGCATTTTTGAGTAAAATAAAAATTAAATCTTCGTAGTTCATATTTCACAGTTCCGTCTTCACTCTCTCCATTACCTTAACTTTTGCGTTTTAGAATCTGCATTGTTAAATCATTGCAAAAATCTCAACGCATCAGAGAATAAAGTAGCTTGTCATATCCTAATGTGATGACTCATTTGAAAAATGGTATCCATTATGATTCTTTCCCCCACGTCAACAAATTAAAAAAATATATATTATTTTGCTAGAAAGAAAGAAAGCAAGCAGCAAATCGCCTTTTTGCCTAAGAAAATAAAAAAGAAAAGAGCAAACTGCAGCTGTACCAGTTGAATGATATCTAGATATGAGCAAAAGAAAATAAAAAGGAGAAAAATATGTACACTTTAACGTGGGGATGTCAATCTACTGCAATGTCTTTTTGTGCTAGCCCCCATGTGTGAGTGACACTAAAGATTCCCCATGCATATGACTATCTGTCTATCTCTAATTTAAGAGTTGCCAGATACGTATATGTGTCTGTAAAGTGAAAAAAGATACTTTTCCACTAAGATACTCCTCATCAGTTGGTTTCTGTATCATTTTGTAGTGTTCAAAGCTTATTCAACAGCACCACTTCATCTTCTTTTTGCATTAATATCACTTGTACACAAGATCCATTTTTTTTCTTATTGAATGATTAGATGTGAACAAATGGATTGAATTTTCTCCAATTTTATATCTAATATAATTTAGAATTAATTAAATGTCAAAGTATTAGTCCTTTGACATTAGTTGAGATAATATATGTAATAACACTTAGCCCAAATAATAATCAACTATGTGTATGATGTTAATAGAGTGCAGAAGCACATCTTAAAGCCAATTCATTTCTATAACAAGTTGAAAAGTATAAATGTGAACTTGGGTGACAACTTTCTGATCTAACAAGTATTGAAATCTTTACTCTCTCAATTTGATATTCTAAAAACATTCCACAATATTTAAAAGGATAAATAGACAATTGACAAATTAATTTCAATTGTTATTAGGTTGAAGAGGACATAAGGAAAGGCAATACTCTCACGATTCAACTTCAAAACAAGGCATAAGAATGTATTTGACAAACAAGAAAGGGAAATTTAACTATGAAAAAAAGAAAGGTGAAATGAAATAACAATGCTACAAGCCTAAGAAAGCTCAATTCAAGGGAAACTACAGATTATGTAAGAAATATAGGCACAAGAAGGTAAATTGCTTCAAATACAAAAAATAGGTTGAGAACAAGCAGAAAGGTACCCCTTTGACTCTATTTATTTTGAATCAAATACTATTGATATATCATCAAATACTTGGTGGTTAGATATTATGTTACTATTCATATGACAAACTCTTTGCAGACACTGAAAAATCTGAGAAAGCCAAGTGATGCAAAGCTTATTTTCAACTAGGAAATGAAAAAAGAATTCAAATAGAGCATATAGAAGCTGTATCATTATCTTTGTCTATTAGTCATGTATTGAAACTTAAAAATAATGTTTATGTACCTTCCACGATGAGGAACTTAATTTCTATATTTGCTTTGGATCATGATAATTATTTATGTCATTTTGATAATAGGAAATGTAATTTGCTATATAATTCATGTGAGGTTAATTCTGTTACATTGTGTGATGGTTTGTACAAATCAATTTGGATCTTGATTTTGTCGACTTGATTAATACATTGATTGGAAAGAAAAGAAGTCAGGGTGATGATAAATTCTTGATGCTATGGCACAGGTGTCTGGGACACATTTTAAAAAAGAGGATGTAGAAACTCATAAAAGAAGAGGTTTTACATAATCTAAATTTCTCAGACTTCAACATATGTATAAATTACATCAAGGAAAACTCCCTACTAAAGTTGAGAAAGGAAAGAGAAACAAAAAACATGATACCATGAAAATGATCCATACTAACATTAGTGTACTCATTATGCCTGTAGGATTCCCTAGAGCTTATCCATACTAACATCAATGGGCCCATTTTGCCATATCAGAGTGCAATATGTTTCTATCTTCCTCTATCTTTTGCAGTGAGGCCAAAGATTCTCAAGAGAAGAGATATTGTTATAAAAGAAATCGCATAATAAGGTGAAGCCGTAAGGAAAAAGATCATATAAGAGAAAAGGTATATTTAAAATCAAACACAATAGATCAAATAGTAAACTCAGGTAATTTTATAATAAATTAATAGTAACCATACTTATTTTATTTTTTTAAAACCATATTTTGATTTGCCTACCATTGCTTATCATACCACATACACTTCGTATTGTTTAGACAAATTGAATTGATTTAAATTCAATTTAATGATCGTGAACGAATATGGGAGGCAGGCTTTCTCTTTCTCTTTATTTTGGACTTTATGCAAAACCTTGCAAATAGGGCTCCTCGCACTTTTCCTCCTAAGCCCTAGATTTCATGGTCTTCCTCCTATGCCTTAGATTTCACCATCAGATTGCAATTGGTTACTTTGATGTAACAGCAACATCAAGCTCTTTTAAGGGTCCGAATGTTTTGGTAAAAAATATTTTTTTAAAAAAATTATTTTATTTACTTATATTTATAATTATAAAATATTTAAATAAAACAAAATATTCTATTTATTCAATATAAAATATATAAAGTGTGACAAAAAAAATAACATTCTCTTTTTTAAAAAAGGAGGTTATTTTTCTTCTCTATTACAGTATCATGATATGTAAATGATATAAAAACCCTTTATTAATATTTAAATAATTAAATTTTCTATTAAAAATGTCTTCCAATAGAATATACGCACCTAAATAAGTGATTATAAAATAAGGCCTTTTGAAACATTAATCAAGCGCCCATGCGTGAGTCCTGAAAAAAAGAAGAAAATTTTATTAATTTATGCATTTTATAATAATAATTATTATTGATTGTTGGGACAAGACTGAAAAAAATTATTACCTTTGCATTTTATAACTTCTCTCAGACTGATCTTTATTCTTCCCTTGTATGCTCCCACCAAAAACAAAAGGAAAAAACTGCCTAGTTTGGGGATCTGTGGAGCCAGATGAGTATGAACTAATGTATCTATAACAAAGCAATTTCAATATTCATTAACTGCACATCGCAAGGTAAGTGTACACCCACTTTAGTTTGACCCATATGATCAAACAGCAAAAAATACAGTGACAAATGCCCAAAAGCTCTTAATTACAAAACATGTATGATCCTCATAGACCAATGATTTTCCTGTGCAAGTGCTTCCCAACAGAACCTAGGTCATCATGATCATGATGATGAAACATTAGGGTCAAAATTCCTACCAAACACAGCACTGAACCAACAAGAAGCTTGTCATAGTGCTCCACCCAGTGAAACTTGAGCTGACTCGCCCCATAGAATGATAGTGCTACCAGTGAAGTCATCACTGTTATTGTGCTGTAAATGCAATATTACACCTTGTGAAGCTCATCAACAGTAAAAAAGAAGCATACAACTTTCAATAGGTTGATTGCCATTTGTAGTAAATTAGCATCAACCTAGTAGAGTGTTGCATTTTTACTTCCTCCATTCACAACTTCCCTCAATATCTACTCACATGAGACAATTTGACTCAAAATGGTGCCACTTGTGTTTAAAATGGACAGACCAATTTGACTTAGATTATGTCATGTGTACAATGTTGATGTTGAGGGTAACTGTAAATGAATGGAAGTGCACTAGCAGACAGCATAGTATGAGTTTTGTGGAGCTTCACAAATTATACATTTATACATATGGAAAAGCAGTCAGACACAAGACAGCAAACAAGATTTTCATATTTAACAATTAACATGAGTTTTGGCCATTAAAAATAAGGTATCTAGCTGAATTGTTCATTTGCTTGTATCCGGCTGGGCAGCCACAGCTTGTCATAACAAAGCAACACAAAAGTGTAGTTCATAATCTTGCAAGTAAGACTAACACCAGCAATTTAGAAACTTCAGAAAAAAATAAATCCCAAGGCGAAATAGTTCACTAGGTAGTTCAAGTGTTTTCTTGCATGATAGGCAAATTCTAGAAGAATAAAGAATATCTGAGTAGTTTCATCTGCAAATCCTGTCTCAAAAACAGGTTCATGAAATAGGAAGCTGCTTGACAGCCTTCATTGTTTGAATGATAAAGCCAGTAACAGTTTGATAAATATTGGAAAATAATGAAACCACCTTAGATAATTACACATATCCACAACAAATCAGCCATACACATAATAAAACAGAAACAAAGTCTGCAAAATTTCAAAATGAAACATCATAAAACAAAAATTCCAATGCCTCTAATCAACAATACCTGAGTAGCAGCACTATAATGGCAAGCACCATCATGGAAGATGAATTCCCAACAGCAAGAAATACCGGAAGTGTCGTTGCGCAAGGTGACAAAGCAGGAACAAGTATAAGACCAGCAACGGCCATTTTCTCCATTGGTTGGTTGTGAGAATGACTGTGACCACCTTTTCCAGTCAAAAACAACAAAACATAACTTCCACCAAGAAATACGAGTAGAAGTGAAGCAAGCTTATGCACTGTTTCTTCACCAGCAATGGTGTTGGCCATGGTGATTGCTGTTATACCAAGAAGTGAAGTGGATATTACATGCAAAATTGCTCCAAATGCAGCTGCAGGAAGAATATTTACAAACTAAATAAGATGTCCATACACATTTCTAGAACGAATACAATGGAGATATTCGAAAACTTAAGTAAAATGCCAAACACCCGAAAATGCGTTTCCCTTTACAAGTTAATTAAGTAGATGTTATTTATTACTCAAACTATCATCTGTTATAACAGAACAATGCTGGAGAAACTTTTAGCTCTTATTTCCCATAGAGAAAAATGAGAGATGCAACTTGAAATTCTATCTAGATAACACAACCACTAGCATTTTAAAACTTGTCAAAATGAGAAATAAAAACGATTGCATCTGATGAAAATTTCACAAACGAATCTAAGTAAGCTCATACAAGTTCAAATGACAGCGATGCAACTAGAAATTTAGAACCCAAATTTGTATTTACTATTCCACGATTTTCTAGGTACCTAGAAAGGTAAAACTATATTCCATGAAACAGAGAGATCTGAAAAAGAAGATCTAAAATTTACAATGTATAAGAATAAGAGCCGAGAAACTCACTGACGAGCAGAGTTCGAGAAAGGGTCCATTTCTGGGCACGACCGACGATTGAGAAAGGAAGCCAATGGGTTGGAATGAAGGAATGCAGAAGCGAAACGGTGGCGATTCCACCGATTGTTGATAGATCTTCAGCGCTGAGACCATCCATTACCCACTTGGATTTTCCCGTATAAGGAAATTTTGTCCTAAGATCTATAAAGTTAAACAAACGAAGTACTGAAACTATAGTTTTCCGAATATATTTAAAGTTGGAAAAATGAAAATGGAATATTAGAGACATTTAATTTTGCACACTCATGTGCATTTAGCAAAATGTAAATAGATGAGATTAATTAATAAATAACTTTAATCTAAATCAAATTATACACTTAAATTAAATTATATCAAATATTAATACTTAATTACATATTACTTTGTTAAATCATTCTTATATAATCCAGATTAACATTCTTATATTGATAATGACACCCGATCTTGCCTTCTTCTCTAGTAATCAAGTTTACGTCACAAATCTTTGCCCTTATTTTACAGATTACTTGGAGGGTTTTTGACCTACATAGTGTAAATTGGATAAAAATTTTTGTGAATAAGATTAGACTGAAACTATTTTTGTAATTTTTTTTTTCTTTTATGATATTGGTGGAGATAATGTAGAAGCTTAAGAACTTGGACAGAGTAACGTTGTCAGACAAAAAACATTGATCTTGACAATATTATCAGACCAATTTTTTAAAAAAAAATCTAAAGCTTGACAATATTGATCTTATTAATGTTTTTTCAATTTTTTTCATGAGGCAAGCCAAATAATTTTTTTTTTTTTTTTTGGAAATTGTGGCAACAATAGCCATATTTACGTTTTCTTTACTGTGAGCCTCCCAACTAATTTTTTTCCCTTTTTTTCTTTTTTTTTTTTTTACCTTTCACAGTGTTTTGTCTTTTTTCTTAGGAAATTTTTTTATTTTACATTTTTTCAAATTAATGTAGATCAACAATAAAATCGCTAAAACTTCAAATCTTTATCACTACTAGTGTAAGAAAAAATTACTTCTACTATGATACGTATACGATAGATTATTTTATTTCTTATACAAAAAATATATACAGAATAATATAAACTAAAACAACAATTTCAATCATATCACATTTTAAAAAATAAAACAAGTAATCTATTTACTTAATTATTTGCATTATCTATAATTAAGATTTCTATTTTTTACTTCATCAAAAATTTAATTTTAATGAAATAAATACTTATGGAGAAAGTTTTACTAACTACTTAAAATAAAACGAATAACTAATTATTAAAGTATAGTTTGTAACTACCTTATATTTATATTAAATTTATAGTATTTAAATTTCCTCCTAATATCATAATAGAATTTTATGTATATAAGATGTGTCATGAATTTTTTTATACGGAAGTTGTATTATTTATTCTGTTTTAAGTAGTCAATAAGACTTTTTTCATAAGTATTTGTTTTATTAAAATTAAATTTTTAATAAAATAAAAAATAGAATTTTAATCATACATAATGTTGACAATTAAATAAATTACTTATTTTATTTTTTAAAATATGATATGATTGAAGTTATTGTTTTGGTTGTATTACTTTATATATATTTTTCATATGAGAAAATAATATATCTTATATGCATGATAGTAGAAATATTTTATTTTACTCGTACTAGTAGTGATAAAAAATTTAAAATTTTAATAATTTTATTATTGATCTACATTAATCTTAAAAAATGTGAAAAAGAATTCTTAAAAAAATAAAAGACAAAACGTTGCCAAAGGTTAAAAAAACCGAAGGAAAAAAAGGCAAGAAAAAAAAATTAATTGACAAGCTTGCAATGAGAAAAACATAAATATGGCTAACATTGTTGCAATTTCCAAAATAAAAAATAAAAAAAATAAGCCTACCCTACCAAGCCTTGGATTTTAAAAACAAAAACAAAAAAATTGACCTAACACTAACGTTTTCAACCTGATAACGTTACCCTACCTCACCGCATTATCTCCACCAACATTGTTAAAAAAAAATACCACTCATGAAAATTTTAACCCAACCCCATTCATAGAAAATCTTACCAAATTCACACTATGCAGGTCAAAAAACCCTTTACTTAGATAGTATGTCTGCACAGGTTGCGTATACTTCCGCAGTACTGGCATTAGAATGGTTTAAAACGTGATTACATTAATTTTAATTATACTGAATATTGCGTACGGAAATATAACATTGTTCAAGTCTTTCCTCCAATTTTGAGGCAAGGCATTGAAAGTGAAACGGACCATCCAATTGGCAACACTGACTTTGCATTCTCACATATATCAAATGTATTTCATTAACGCATAGTACGAATGGAAATTTTCGCAACAAAAACAAGCACGAAAAATCTAGGGCAAAACAACAAGGTCGACTCTTCAAACCCTATAATCTATTATAAGAATAACGGGCAATCAAAATCCCTTAAGCTACCAACCATGGCTTGATTAATGATCACCAGGCATGGTCTTGATAATATCAGAGTCACCTGAACACAACAATATCAAACAATTAGGGAAATACAAAAGAGTGGAATCAACATTTTAATCTGAATATATTATCAATGGGGCTGCATAATACCAGGATCGATGATGCTAAGGCAGCACACTCTGTAATATTTTCCACAGGCAGTGCCCAGGTCCACATTGTCTGCCATGGACAAAAGAGCAAGACACCATCGTTAAACATCCTTACTAGAACATGAATGCAGATAACAATTTCAGGCAATGCCTATATACAATAACAAATGCTGTCAAACAAGAAACTTTGAAGGGATATACAAAGTGCCAAAACTTTCAGCATAAACAAATCGTTTGGGGGAACCAGTATATTAACGGTAAGATCCCTTCTGCAATACTTTCAGACCACCTCCATTGCATCCACAGCAATAAGTGTATCACAAAAGGCCGTGAGAAAATTCAATCATTACTTCATTATGCATGATTTTGCGTTCTCCAAAACGGACATAAAAAAGGAAACAAAAAAGAAGAAATCCCTTCCAGGTAAGGATATCAATCAGGAGATTCAGGACTGTTAATCATGTGGGCTTAAAAGGCAAATAAAAAAAACTGATATTTATACTACACTTTGGAACCTCATTATATTACAAAATTATGCTAAGGCAAAGGATGAAGAATTTTTAGTTATGTAAGATGCAAATGCATACTTAAGGCACAAAAGGCTTCAACGAGATACATTGTTGTTCTTGACCAGAACATTATATGTCACATCTCCTAGAAAACTATGTTATATATGAGTTTGAGGTTAATGATGCTGCTCGGCGAATGCACCAAAAGTAATAGAAAAACAAAAGAAAGTGAGCAAAACTATTCAAGCATTAAAAATGGAACATTCACCAATTGTTACGAAATTGAACAATAACCTACATAATCGAGGCCACTGCTCTTAAATTAAGAACTTACTGCCAGCATAATGGTGTACACCAACTTTAGCCAACATAGCATAGTATTCAATCTCTGATTTTCTGAGAGGTGGACAGTTGTTGGCAATGATAATCAGCTTCCCTGCAGATAAGAAAAGAATATTTACCACATGTTCTATCCTACAAGCAGATCGCCTGAAAATATAAACAGCATATCAACCACACAATCAGTTACAATCTTCAAAGACCTATTCTGACAAGTTCTTTCACATATGGAATTGATTCCACCCAAATATACCACAGAAATCTTGTACAACATTTTGACATCTCTAATCCCTACTATTATTTGAAATTTCACTGCACACCTAAAATTAGCTTAAACTACTTGTTAAAAAGCAACCCACATTTTAGCTATCCAATTTGCCAAGTAGCAGAACAATCTGAACACCGTATATGAGCTAACTTAATGCTACAAAATTCAATTTTTTTCTAAAACTAAAAAGAAAAAATCCCATTGAAGAACCAATTAATTCAACCAACTCTTCTCAGAACACCATTAATGGGCCAATTTCACGGTAAAAAATTCCGTTTTATGTTGAAGACTACAGTGAAACAATCTCATTCCCAATAAGCAACTAACTAATTCAAATGGAGCACAAAAGAAGAGATACAGGTAAATCAGACAAGAAGTAACCATTCAGTCTGAATTAATTATACCTTTGGAGTTCCTCAAGGATTTGAGAACGGTCTTGTAACCCAAAGTGTACTTCCCGCTCTTCATTACAAGAGCGAGACGGTTGTTAATGCTCTCATGGGTCTTCTTCTGCAAAAATCAAATCAGAAAACAAATGAAAAATTGACACCACCAAGCATCCACTGTGCGAACGAGAGAGAGAGAGAGAGAGAGAGAGAGAGAGAGAGAGAGAGAGAGAGAGCGCTCACGGTTTTCTTGGCGGCAACCATGGTTGGAAGCTGTGTAGTGTGTAGAGAGATGAAGCGAGAAGAAACCCTAGCCCCAAGAGACCAACCAATAAGTAGGCTTCTTGACCAAATTTACCCGCCTATTGCATTAATAAAAGTAAAAGATTTCCTAAAAAGAAAGCATTAACTTAAAAAAAATGGAATGATTGATTTATGTTCACTATGATTTCATGTAATTTGTTTCAGTTACATATGATAAAATTTTGAGTAATGCAGCATCATTTTCATTTTAAAAATTACTTTTCCATATATATATTTTAGTCTTGATTATTATTTGTAAATTAAATATATAAATATGCAATGAATATGCAGATTCTAAATTCTACGCTAACACCTCATTTACTATGCAATAAGAGTTTTTCGTCTAAAAGAAATATTTAATATGCAAAGAACTTTAATTTTTTTGTGCAACCTACATATGTCTTGTTCCTTTTAATGCTTTGGGCGGAATAGAGAAGGAAATGGAGTGGAAGTGCCACTTTTCCCTTATTTGATTTAAGGGAATGGAAGAAAAAATATTTCTCTAAAGAAAGACTTTTTCCTTATTTAATGGAAATCATTTTTCATTTTAAAACTAAAGAATGGGAAATCTATTGGCTCCCACTCAAAAATGCATCATATTTTGACATTCTCACTAATTAATATAAAATTATGTTATTTAATATTAATTAATATTTTATATTAAATTAATATTTTTAATATAACTAATTAATTTTATATAAATATATATTATTTAACATAATATTATTTAATATATTTTATATATTAATTTTTAGTATATAAAATGTATATTATATTAAAAATTAATATTTAATATAATATTATTAAATATTAATATTATTAATATATTAAAATAAATTAACTTTATATTACTATTTAATTTTTTAAGGATAATTTAGTCTTTCTATTTACACGATCTTTTTATTCTTTTAATTTATTCTCATACTAAATAATGGAATGTCATATTACCTCAATTATTTTCATGATATATCAAACAAATTAATAAACTTTCATTCTCCTTTCTATTACCACTTTCTTCCTATTTTTTTGTTTCTATTAATATTCATTCCATTCAATCAAAGATAACCTAAGTTTAACGTTATGTAACTCGGTAGGATTGGGTTTTGTGTTGAGACTTTTGACTCTGGTCGGGTTGCCACACTACACCACCAATCGAGGAAATGGTTTGATTGGGCTTTATTTACAAACTTGATTTTAAATATTGTATTATTTAATTCTAAAGCATCAAAATCAGAGGAAAAAAGGATAATCTCCTTTGATAGAAATTAAATGCTACAAAACATTCTATCAGCATTTATTATATGAGGCTTCTATTATGTGCCTTTATTAGGTACTAGTTATCTTATTAGTGATGAAAATGTAATGTAGAATTAGCCTAGTCCTATATATCTCTCTCAAATTAAGAATAATTCGATCTTACTCGTCTTATTTTCAAGAGAGGAGATAGACAGACATGTGTTACATGACACAAGAAATTGAACCACAAAAAGACTATATCAATAATAACAATGCACTGTGAATTGTTGTTACTATTACATGAGCTTCATGGATAACTTGCATGAAGATCGGTCGATTGACAACAAACGTTGGCAACAACTTCCAGCAATCAAATGGTCTGAATATCTAGCAAAATATCCGGCTTAATTCAACAACAATTTGATGGAGGTGGTCATTGCATTCCACTTATAAAATGGGGATCCAGGGGATCCTTTGGCTCAATTTTAGAACATAATTGCTACACCACCATAAAAGCTAGAAATTGAGAGCTTAGAAGCATTCTTTCTGCATTTTCGAATTTTTTAAAAATCAACTTTCTTGATAACAGAATCAGAGTGAATTTTCACAATGGTTGGAGGTTAGTATCAACCTTTATTTACATTATTTTTGTTATTAACATGTTCATTCGTGTTTGTAAAACTTCTTACATTTGGTATCGGAGCCCATCTCAGCCTTTGTCTTGCGAAAATTCACTTAGTGTGTAATCTAGATGGGTAGAATTTTTCATTGTTTTTTATGTTTTGATACTTTAAATCAATTGTCCATGTTATTCTGATCATTTTAACTTTAGAATCATCAAAAAGGAGCTCTGGATCGCGAGATATGGCTGGGTTAAACTTCCGGATCCAAAACGAGTCAGGTCAACTCGGCTGAACGTTGAAGATGACTTAAACAAGTCATTTTGGTGCAAGTGAAAACATGTTGTTTTGATGAAGCGTCGTCTGTGTTTTGGAGCTACGGGAAAAACGACAAGTCGTTTAGAAGCTGCTTAATGCTGGGCTTTGTATTTTTCAACCTTTTTGGCTTTTTTGGGCTTCCGTTTTTAGACTTCGTTTTGTCTTGGGTCGTTTTCTTTTTCTTTTGACATTCTGGGCTTTGGGTTTTTGGACAAAATTTGGGCTTTTTATTTTGTTTTTGTACCTTATATTTTGGGCTGCCAGTTTTCTGTTTTCTAGGCCTTATCTTATGTATTTTTCTGAAGCACATATACTATAATTTAAAAAAAAAAAGGAGAGAAAGAGAGAAAATTGAATAGGTCTATTTGGGCCTCTTGTTGTGTTAGTCTGTTTTCTTTTTATGGGTTATTTTGAAAATAGGCTAATTAAGAAAAATATTTTGGGAATTAAAAAAATGGATAAATTTTTTCTAAATAATGGCACATTTGGATTTAAAATAAGAGAATTTTTTAGTCACATTTTGTTTTGATGATTACTAATTCTCATATTGACTTGTTTGCATACGCAAATATTTAAATGTCATATGATTAGTATAATTATAAAGTGATTAAAGTTTAGCCACAACACCTTTACTTGTTTTATAATTATATATTAAGTATTAAAATCATATAAAGGAAAATGACGTTAAATTGTAATTAATCATTGTAATATAATTAGTATTATTTCACAAGAATATTATTATATTATAAATGATTAATTAGGATGGGATAGTAAATTTTCCTTTTTCTTAAATTATCCACAGGATTAAGAAAAAGGCTATAATTTTTTAGTCTTATAATTAATTGCGCATGAACCTAATTAAATGAAACTTAGCCCATATGCAGTTTTATTTACTACTAGGCTCATGTTTAATATACATATTTGCATTGGCAAAAATGTTATATAGAATTTTGATTGCCTCAATACTGATGCAAGTATGGAAATTTTGTGCAGCTATTCAACTATTAAATATATGCGACTTTCAAGTTCCAGAACTTAATGGAGATAATTACAAACTTTAGAAGGAAAAATTATTTATCTAATTAGGGTGGATGGACATAGACTATACGATTAGAAAAGATGAACCACCTATGCCCACGGATACTAGCACAATATCATAAAAAAGTCTTTATGAATACTAGGAGCGATCCAATCGCCTCAGTATGATGTATATTAAATTAAAGTGTCACGACCCGCCTAGAGGGTCCATGACCGGCATAGAAGGTCACCTGTAGAAAACCTCCTACAAGCCTAGGGGTGCAAAATGGGCCAGCCCGTGCGGAGCGGGCCTGGCCCATGCGGATACGGGCTTAAACAGGCCAGGCCCGTTTAGGCCCGCATTTAAACGGGCCACCAAATACCTAGTCCGCCCTACAAAAAAATACGGACCGGCCTGCAAAGCCCGCGGATTTAACCTTATTTTTGCATCAAATTTACGGGTCCGTATGGGCCCGCATAGGCCCGCATTTAAACGGGCTGCCCTTCACCAAGTCCGCCCCGTAAAAAAATACGGGCCAATCCGTAAAGCCCGCGGGCCCAAAGCCCGTTTATCATCCCTATACAAGCCTAATTATACATTCTAGCTCCTGATTACATATCTATTTCTATCGAAAATCTATAAAGTTTCCCTTATAATTTGGATGCCCAGGCTCAAGGCCTTAATACATAATAAGAGCCACTCATCCATCAAAATCTGTATAACAAATAAACAAATACGTAGTAGTCCAGACTAGACAACAACAACTTACTGAGTATCTAGGACTCAATCACAAGCATAATTCATAGGGGTGCTAAACGGGCTTGAAGTCCACGGACCTAACAGACTAGTCCGCATTTTTTTACGGACCGGACCAGGCAATGGTCAGTCTGTTTAAATGCGGGCCTAAATAGGTCAAGCTCGTTTAGGCCCGCATTTATGCGGACTTGTGCGGACCCGCACGGACTGGCCAATTTAGTCCTAAGTTAGCCTAAAGTCTGCGGGCCTAACGGACTGGTCCACATTTTTTTATGGATTGGATCAAGCAATAGTTGGTCTGTTTAAATACGGGCCTAAACGGGCCCACTCCGCACAGACTGGTCCGTTTAGCATCCCTAATAATTCAATAAATATTCCTAATTAATAGCCAATTTACAGGATTAATTTATACAAGGTTCTAACAAACAAAATAATATGGGTTATACGCCTATCAAAAACATACGCAACAACAACCAAACACATAATGGCCCAAACCAGATATTCATTCTATTGACCATTCAGAATACAAACTAATACAATACATAATTATTATTTTACCAATTACTATTTATATATATTTACTATTTTATACCTTTTATTTCCTTTGAAGGGAGTTTCGATAACTTAGTGAGCGAGTAGTCCCACCAAAGTCTAAAATTAGATTTTACTAATTGATTATATAAAATTTATTAGAAGGACATATATTTTGAAACTAAACATTTTTGTCAAACACAGTTCCCATTTCCACAAAACTATTATGAAAACCCTTTCACAATTATCTTGTAAGAGAAAAACATATATTTCTCAAAATAGCTTTTTCTTAAATCCGATATTTATGTATCAAATGAAATATTTCAAAATATTTTTCTTTTCTTCAAAAACAACTATTGTTTGGATCCAAATAATTTCAATAGGTAATCAGAACTAATCAGATCGCCCCTATACCATCCACAATACCAATCAATTATATCATTTAATTATACCCTCCCCCTTATTGCTCTAACTGACACCGGGTGGTCACAAGTGCACCTAAGGATTTCTTGGGATTATCTAGTGGTTCCTAACCTAAAGGAATCCAACAAGGAACTAGAACCTGATCTCCAAGTCTAACCGTATCAAACCTGGTCAGATCATCCCTTATTTCTCCTACAGATCAGAACTGATATACATAGGTGCACTTGTGGGTTACCAAAGAATTCCCAATGGATCCTCAATTAAGTTAATTGATTATACTATGCAACAGTATCAAAATATATTTAAATCAATCAAAGTATTTTCAAAATCAACTAAAGCATTTCTACTTTCTTTTTC
>JANHAO010007773.1:0-19834 GCA_026873985.1 Saraca asoca | reverse complement strand
AAAGGAACTAGTTCACCTGAAGAGTACCTTGAATGGGTGCAACAAGTGGAGAAGATTTTTGAATACCAAGAGTATTCTGAGGCCAATTACTATATAAAAAATTGCCTTTATTATTATTTTTTTAAAGGGAATCTATATGATAATAAGGATTTAGAAGGTTGAGGTTTTTTTTTCTTTAAATTATTGATAGAGAATAGCGAATGAGCTAAATAAAAAAAAAAATCTTTAATTAGATTCTGAGTTAATTTCTATTATTTGGATTTAATGTAAGTTGATTGGGAACTTAATTACAAATTATATTAAATTTTAGAATATAATTACATAATACAAATTTAATGAAATTATAAGAATTAAAGTTTCTTTAAAGATTAAATTATAATATTATAGGTTAAGAAAGGATAAGAACTTATTAAATCATAATCATTATTATTCAATTTTTTTAAATAACATCTGTTTTTAAAAAGAAATAAATTTAAAATCATAATTAATTGTTTATTTTTCATTAAAAGTGACCGAATGCTTACTGTTTCTTATGCCCACAATAGATTTAGAAATATTTGCATGCAAATTCTATTCGTGCGAGTCGAATCACACCATTAAGAACTAAGCCCGTAATCATGCTCATCGAAACCCAGTAATTTTTCTTGACTAATTCGAATCAAAATTTGAACTAAGATTGTATAGTTTGAATCGACCATCCTTGTCCTCTTTTTTAATTCTAATTGTAATTCTAATTGATTATCCTTTCTTGAAAGTTTTCAAAATTTGGCAAGCAGACTTGCACTTTAACTACATTGCCTAGAGTCGAATTGAGCCTTAAGCTTTTCCAAGTCTAATTGTGATCATGTCATTCTTCTTCTATGATTCTAATTGTGATTTTGTTGTGGATAATTTTTGGTACCACATAAAATGGGCTTGTAAAAACCCAATAGACAAATTCAGCTAACAAAGACCCAACTCATCTGATTGAGGCTGTTGGACCAAGACATCAGGTCGCTAAAAATGAGCTAAGGTCATTAGTTAATACAAGTCAAAGTAACAACTTCAGGTCAAGAGAACAAGGCCTAGCTCACAGCTCATAGCTAACATCCTCAACCATTAGGAAAGTCCATCTAATCTCCTATTTTAGTAGGAGTATGTTATAACTATCAATCCTAATCTACTATGTAATACTAATCAAGTCACAATGCTTACCTGTTATAGATTTGTATTCAAACCGTGACCCCCTAACTATTATATAAGGGGATGAAATCATTGTACAGAATACATTCAATCATCAAATACAATATACTCAGCAAAGAGTAATAAAAGCCGTGAACATAGGGGTCAGACTAACTTTAGTTGAACCACGTTAAAAAATTTTAGTGTCTCCATGCTCTTCCTTTCTCTCTCTCTCTCTCTCTCTCTCTCTCTCTCTCTCTCTCTCTCTTTTCACATTCATTTTACAGCTTAGGGTTCAGAACTTAGGTTAATCGAATTTTTTCAATAACATTTTGGCGCTAGAAGGAGGGCCCTAAACTACACTCACCTTTATTTTTCGATGGCTAGAGAAAGAATCACTAGAAGTTCAGATGCTACAGTTAGCTAGCCAAATGGTCATATAGAACAACAAGGGGATCTAGTTCTCCATGTAGGCATTTCCATCGTCCTCGTCGCGGGTGTTGCTGACGACATGCCACCAGCGACATCGCACCAACCAGATATCATTGATGAAATATAAGTATGGCATCAGCGTCACGAGGCACTAGAGAAAACGATAAGAGAGTTAGCTGAGGCGATTAGGGCATTAACTCAAGCACGAGCCCAAGGCCCATGAGAGCAGGTTGGGGGCACTACATAAAAAGAAGTTCTCCAACAATCACAAGAAGAAGCTCAGGAAGAAAGCCTAATCAGAGAAAAACATTAGTATACTCATTTAGCTCACTCTACCAACACAAGGCTAAGGTTGGAGGTCCATCGAGCTCGTGAGGAAGATGAAGGAGACCATCAGCAACATGGAGGTTCATGTCGAGTTGAAGGCTTAAATAGGACCATCAAGAACTATGCCTCGGATCAAAACTTGCTGGGCCATGAGCAAAGAAAGCACAGGACTTTAGATCACCACAGAAACAGAAGTCGGCTGTCTCCTAATTGTCAGTCTAAGACTCAAGATCTTATGGTAGAGGAGCTACTTCAAAGGGCAAAGTAATTGGAACAATGCCTTCGAACTCAAGACCACCGAGATCATTACGACGGGAGGACGTTGTTCACTAGGAAAATCGAGAAAGCAACTCTCCCACACAGGTTCAAAGTCCCCACTATCCTGTTATACATTGGAGATAGTGATTCGTACGACCACCTAGATGCATTCAACGTACAAATGGATCTTTAAACAACCAATCCTTTGGTCAAGTGTCATGTTTTTTCAACCACTCTAGGGGACTTACCTCGAACATGATTAAGGAATCTCATAGCTCATAGCATTGCTGATTGGGGAGAATGCTAGAAAAGATTCATTAATCAGTACAAGGTACTGAGGAGGTAACTCACACCATATTGCCACCTCACAATAGTCTTTTAGCAAAAGAACAAATCAATGAAGGACTACATTACTTGATTTAGACATGAAGTCAATAACATAGAAAATCCCTTAGACAAGAGCATTTTAATAGCGATCATAACAGGATTCTAAAAATATGGGAAGCTATATGATAGCATATACAAATCTCTAGCAAAGGATTTGGGAAAATTCTATGAACAAGCTATCAAAGAGATCAAGTGGGAGAAAACCTTTTGCCTTAAGTCCAAGATGAGACAAATAACTCTAACTAGAGAAAAAAAAGGGGCAATGTCATGAATGACTAGGAGAGTCAAGAAGACAACCCTAAAAACCAAGTTGCGAACAAGGTCAAAAATGAGCAATCTTAGCGTAAAGGTCGCCATGACAGTTACAACATCCTATCAGATACTCTGGAAAGCATCTTTGTGACAGAGAAGGGCATGGAGGATTTCGAGAAGCCTAACCCTATAAGAGCTCTTGATTAGTTCAGAAACAAGAACAAGCATTGTGCTTATCATAATGAAATCAGGCATAACATTTTGGAATGCAGGGCACTCAAGGACGCAATTGAGGACCTAATCAAGAGAGGTCATTTAAGAGATTATGTGGTGTGACCTACAGAACAACAACCTCAGTAATGTCAGCAACCTATATGATAGCAACACCAACAAACTCCCAGCAAGAAGATGTACCCTTGGTAAAAACTATATTTACCATTCACGATGGGCCTTCTATTGCAGGTACCTTAAACAGGTCATATGAACGCTACCTGTGGGAAGCAAAACACGTCTTGTTTATTGGATGCAGTAAATTCAAGAGTCTCACTAAAAAAGTAAGGACGACCTCAAATAGTATCACCTTCATAAATGAAAATGCACATGGAGTACATTCCCCTAATAATAATGCACTATTTATCTGAGCCAGAATTGGTGATATCGAGGTACAAAGGATTATGATTGACATAGGTAGCTTGGTGAACGTAATGTACAAAAGATGTTTGGAACAAATGGGTCTGAGCATAAGTCAACTAGAGCCTTCTCCAAAGTCCCTTTATGGATTCACTAGAGATGCAACAGTATCGATAGGGCTAATTAGACTTCCCATTACTCTTGGAGACTCAGGTCACCAGGCAACCATCCTAGCAAATTTTCTGATCATCAATTGTCCCTCAACATATAATGTAGTGCTGGGGTGACTTGCAATCAATGGCCTGAAAATGGTCACGTCTACTAGGACACTTGCCATTAGATTCCCAACCCCCAATGAAGTTAGATGTGTGTGAGGTGATTAGCACATAGCTTGACGCTGCTATGAGGATGAAGTCAAACTAGAAGTAAGGGGGAAGAAGGTTTATATGATTTCTAGTGAAGAGCCTCAAGCATGGAGCACTACATATCTCCACCCATATTATCAATGAACTCGAGTTTGCTTATCTAACCCTATAATATTGCTTTTAAATTTTTATGACTAATTACTAATTCCTAAATGAATTTTCAAATAGAATACCAGAAGTGAGCTATCACCCTTCTAATCTAGAAGCAAGCACTTCTAATTTAGAAGCAGGCACTCACCCCTCTACTCCGAAAAGGCATTTAACTTGATGTACTTACAAAGACTTGGCACTGCATGCAACCTACTATTTAGCAATGCATGTGACCTATTATTTGGCACCGCATGTGACCTACTATTCGGTACTGTATATGACCTACTATTTGACAATGCATATGGCCGACTTTTGGTACTACATGTGATCTACTATTTGGCACCGCATATAACCTACTCATTGCCAGTTGAGGCACATCAATGCTCAATTCATTACCAGTTATGGCTTATAGCTAGTTGAGGCACATCAGTGCTTAATTCATTGCCAACTGAGGCTTATAGACAACTGAGGTACATCAATGCTTAATTCATTGCCAGTTGAGGCATATAGCTAGTTGAGGCAATCGGTGCTAAAGTTATTGCCAGGTAAGGCTCATAGCCAACTGAGGTACATTAGTGCTTAATTCATTGCTAGTTGAGGCTCAAAGGCAGCTGAGGCACATCAATGCTCAAAAGATCGCCTGCTGAACCACATCCATGTGACCTATTGGCCATTTGACCTGAAAAATATACATTGCTGGAAGCTGAAAAGCATTAACATAATCGACTGGGCATTTAACTTGATTAACATTTATTAAGCTATGATCTACAAGGGTCTATCATGACATACTTGAAAAATGTAATAATAAAATTCATTAAAGACCTCATTCAACGAGAAGAATATCCATATGAAGGTTTGAAATACATAAAACTACAACTACCATGGCTTATAGGAGGGATTGGCCCCCAAAATTTGTGCTTTGGGCAGGAGGGTCCATATGCAAAGCGAGCTGATCACTGGAGGTTTGATCATCAATAGTCTTCATAGCCTGCAAGCAGCTTTCTATCAAGTTCTGAGCTGGAAAACCTTTACTTGCTAGCTGCGAACCCCTGTTGAGAGAAGCTACTTTTGTATCCTCTTTAAAGCCCTTAATGAACTCAAGAACATTCCCACTAAAAAAGGAAAAATCCATCTTCGAATGCTGTTCCCATAAGCTTAACAAAAAGTTGGCGATAGCCTTAGAAATGGCCTACTCTTTAGCTCTCACAATTAGCACAACAGTCTTCACTTTAACCTAAACAGCCTTCTTTTCTACCAATACGGTTGCATTCCTGGCCTGAGTGAACTCATTCCTGATCACTTCATATTTCCTTTTGAAAGCCTCAGTTCGCTACATTGTCACATTTAGTTTGCCCTTTACCACTGTCAGCTCATCAACAATTTTATGATGACTAGATGTAACAGCCTTACGATTTGCTATCTCATGAGATGAAACTTCTTTAGCTCCCTTCTTGGTGATTTCAGCATCTCTAACTTTCTCCTTCAATTCTAACACCTCGGCAATTGTAGCAACCAAGTTGTCCATAAGCTTTTTCTTTCTTTCATCCCAAGTTGAAGTGCATTATTCTACTTTATTATTGATAGCAAGCTCTGAAAAAAAATGAATAAGTCAAATTACAAAAAGGAAACATAACCAAGTTGAAAGGACTTTACTTACCAGTAAGTTATGGCAAGGTACGTAACCCATTAATCCTTTCCCCATAAGCTCCTCTGACTCCAACATTTTGACCCTACTACAAGGCCCCAAGATTGGTTCCATTTTCTCCCAAAGGAAGTTGAAGTACTCCTTTATCTTCAGAGCTAAGATTGGAAGGTTGCTTTTGAGCCCCAACCTCAAGTGTCACCTTTGAAGTAACAATGACTTTCTTCCCCTACCTATTCTTTGTTTTTTGGTAGAGGGATTAGACAGGGACATGACCTTCTCGACCATCTTAACCACCTCAGGATGCAAGATGGAAACTAGCATTTGAGAAGATGCTATGGCCAGAGAAGATGAATCTATAATAACAAAGGCTGTAACAGCAGCAGGGGCTAATGAAGTGGTGGCAGTAGCAATAGATCAGGTAGAATTGGGGGGTCTATGGTGCTCAAAGGTTGAGTTTCAACGTGTCTTTGTGCTCTCCAAAATTTGTTGGACTAACCTCTCTAGTTCTATGAGCTCCAATGTCTCTAAAAAGCTCAATGTTTAAAGCTAGAGCAAGCTCATGCAAACACAAGAGGTCCTTGTCAAACCTAAGATCATTCTTCAGATCATTCACAATGACAAACTAGTTCAACACCTCAACCTCTTCAGCCTCTAATGATGGTTTCTCCTTGCCGGCTCTGTCTATGAAATGAAATAGAATGTTAAAATCAAAGAATAAGACAAATTCATACAAGCTGACACATCCTCAACTCACTTACCAAGAGTAAGGATGAAACCAAAACTACAAAGATCACATAGAGATAGACACAAAACATAGAACCGGTGAGTTTTATAAGGCCCCACATTGGACTTGCCCTTAGCATCACCTTAAGGCAAGATCCTTTTGAACTCTCACTGCCAAGTCGTTAGGTAATGAATCCCATCATGTTGCCCCACACGTTTGATATTAAAAAGATAGCAAAGGACCCTTACTGAAGGAGGAGGGACATAATTCCTAAGGTATAAAAGGGCAATAGAGGTGAGTTGAGAATATGAGTTTGGTGTGAGTTGAAAAAGGGAAAGATGCAGTTTATTCCATAGCTCCACAAGAGAAGGATGGACTAGGAACCTAAGCCCAGCAATGAGATGTTGGGTACTAATGGCAACAAATCCCTTAGGAGGATGGGTTGCATGAACATCAAGAAAAGATGCCAAAATACGACAACCCTTTGGAAAATGGAATGTTTTAACTATGCTCCTAAGATCATCAAGTTTAATGATTGAAGGGTGGTGCATGAACATTGTATAGTCTAAGGGCCTCTGACTCTCAGCGACCTGCTAGCCCTCAATAGGATCAAGATGAGTAATAACTCTCTCGACGACCTTACCATTCCCAGAGGTCGCTTCATCTATAAAACGCATTAACTCCCCGCTTTGGGTTAGGGATTTAGATTCCTCCTCACTTCCTATTCAATGACCATGGTGTTTATGACTTGCCATCCACACAAAAGAAGGAATAATCATGTCACTTGAAGGAAACCTTACCTATAAGCTAAAGATAACAAGGTTTCCTATAACAGGCCACAAGCACCTTGGATCACCACATCTAACACCCAGACTATTACATAAGGGGCCTGACCAATGAACCTATTTAGTCACAAAAACTAGGGAAATAGAAAAAAGGCTAAACTCAATAATCTATAACCTGCTGGAACTTTATTAGGCAGACGATACACAAGTTTCACAAACAATAACAAGCCCATAAATAAATACACTACAAAGCCAATCAATAGGGAAAATTTCCTAATGACTAATGAATGCACATTACCAAACTAAGCTGCCAGATATCAGAAGCTTATAAAGTAAAGCATTCATAAAAAGCATAAGCTTAGAACTAAGATTGTATTTAGAAAATGTACTAAATGAATAGAATGAGATAGGTCCTGAAAAGAGAATCTAGAAAAAAAGGGACCACAAGCATGAATCAATCTCTGGTGAACGAAACTCAAAGGTCACTATTGTAGAAGTAGAAAAGGAAGGAGAATATCGGTGACTAGGTGAGAGCTTGAAAAATAAGAAAAACTAAAGTGTAGATTTTCAAAAGCAACAAATAAGAGGGAATGAAGGATTTTCTCACCTCATAACGCAACCCATGACACTATTAGATTAGGAGAATGATTAACCATCCTTGATCTAAAAATCTAATGAAAAATAGGACTTTGTCACTATTGCACTGATGGTTACAAAAAGGTGCACGCATTTAATGCGGTAATGATGATATGGGCAGACAAAATGATGTAATAGGAATTGATCATGGCCTCTAGCTTTTACCAGTGAACTTTAGCTCCTAGTCCATAGATCACACTAAGAGTTGAGGGCTAATGTTGTGGTTAATTTTTGGTACCGCATAAAATGGGCTAGTAAAAGCCCAATAGTTAGATTTAGCTGACAAGGACCCAACTCATCTAGATTGAAGTCATTAAGCCAAGACATTAGGTCACTAAAAACAAGCTAAGGTCACTGGTCAACATGGGTCAAAGTAGCAACCTTAGGTTGAGAGAACAAGGCTTATCTTGTAGCTTGTAGCAAGTGTCCTTGACCATTAAGAAAGTCCATCCAGTCTCCTATTCTAGTAGGAGTCTATTATAACTATCAATCCTAATCTACTATGTAATGCTAATCAAGTCACAATGCTTATTTATTATAGATTTATATTCAAACTATAACCCCCCTAATTATTATATAGAGGGACGAAATTATTGTACAAAATACATTCAATCATCAAATATAATACATTCAGCAAAGAGTAATAAAAGCCATGGATGTAGGGGTCAAACTGACTTTAGCTGAACTACATTAAAAACTTCTGGTGTCTCCCTATTCTTCCTCTTTCTCTATTTCTCTCTTTTCACATTCATTCTATGGCTGAGGGTTTAGAACTTAGGTTAATTGGATTTTATTGTCAACAAATTCTAATACACTTTCAGCAAGTTTCACACTATTCAATCAATATTACTCTTTCCTAAACTCTTTCTTAATTCCTCAAGTTACTCTCATAATGAATCCAAATAATTCAAGTATAATAAGTAAAAGAATAGATTCATAAGTTAATACAAAGGAATTAAATTATTGAACATGCAAGAGTAACTAATCAATGAATCTATAAACTAGGATGATCATAAGATAAGGAAGTATGATGATAATGATAAATGACTATGATTGTGGAAATGCGAATACTATAAGTAGTACTATGGTATAAAGTTTGATAATATATACAAGATATTGAATAGCATGTGATGCTGTGATGTTATGATTTTTTATTGAATTATCATCATTGTAAGTGATTATATGATGCAAAGCTTGTTTATGTACATGAAACATGGAACAGTTCGCACAGTTATGAATGATAATGAGATCTATCTATATGGAATTGATGTAATGTGCTTTATGGAAATAGGATAATTGATTATCTAATGGCCCTTGAAGCATGATATGTGAATGATGGGCTATGATGGGAAAATGATGAACTGGATCCTAAGTCTTGCACATTCCAATATAGAGGAGGGATATAAGGTGGGTGCTAGAAGGAAAAGGTTGGGTTTGTGTAGGACAAGGCATGATTGGAGTAATAAGGAAGGTTATAATTGAATTATGGTTGTGTACTGTGTAATTTATATTGTTGTTACATGAAATGTTGAAATATGATATCATAAAATTGGAATAAATGATGAATTTGAAATGATGACATAAGGCTATAAGAGCCCAAAATTGGCTTAGAGTGGCATAATGTGCTAAGAAATGAATAATGTGAAATAGCTTAGTGGTAAGTCTTGAAATACCCTATAATCCTTTATGGAAATGATATAAATATCAATTATTTGATTGTGGTAAGGATACATGTTGTTATATGATGAATTCATACATTTGGTACATATTTATCTTACCAAGTCCCAAACTCATCATTCTATGGATTATTTTTCAAATACTCAAGACATAGTTGCCAATCCTACTTTAGACAAGAAAGATGGATAACAATCCAATGGAATATATAATAATCTTAAACCTAGCTAGCTGTGAGGTATTGCACATGGCAAAAATCATTCTCTACAACCCCAAACATATTATTAATGATGGCTATGGGATGGTTTAATCTTTAGGGGATCCACCATCTAAGTTCTTTTTGCTCACCTTTTGAAAATATACATAGCATAGCCATTGAGTCCTTAGGGATAGAGTTAGTGTAACCTATACTTTCAAATCCTTATGTGTTATAAATTAAACTAACTTTGTTTTCTTCTGTCCCTAAAAAAACCTATAGTGTTATAGGAGAATGTTTTATAGAGCTAGCCAGGGAAATGTACTTGCATTTTGGATAAGTTATTGGGATGTTAAATACCAATGCTTAAAGAGGCACATGCCTTAATGGGTAATGACTCTGTACATTATATAGACTTAAGTTTGTATAGACCTATATATATTAAGGGTTTGCGAATCCATGAATTCTTTTCTGTTTTGAGATCAACTCAATTTGAGTTACTTGGATGTTAATAAAACTAACTAAATTATGGATATAATGGAATGATAGAATTTGATTAAAGACTGGTGACTATTAATAAGAAAATTGATATTCATGTTAGTCATGACTAGGATTACGGGCAATGGCACTTGTGCCATCCACTCAAGGTGGCCATGCAACCTCTTAGGCTCAAAGAGTCCACACTCCTTAACCTAATGCTCTCTCCTTTATGTCAAACAAGACCAAACACTTTTTTGTGAGTCCATACTTATAAACTCTTTTTTTGTAGTCATCATTTAATTATTTTAATTAACTTAAAACAATTTCTAAGTGAGGAGTCATTCCTTTATTCTCCAGTGTTCATATAAATGTTCTCTAACATTTAAATATCCACTAAGAAAATTTACTACTATTTAATAATTATAATCTCCATTAAAATTATTACATTTTTTGATTAATTGATGCTTCTAGCCATATTGGACCACTTAATTAATCATTTCAAATTTCCAAGATATTCACCCAATTTAACTATTAAATTCATAACATTTTGCATTCTAACTTTCCTTTGACTTTGGATCAAAGAGATTCTATTGTGTGTGACTCATTAAGTTTCCACACATGTTAGCAATGAATTTGTTTACAAACTTATATAAGTTTAACTGAACTAAAGCTCTTTTTAATTCAAACATTTACCTAAATTGTTTAAATAAATTCATAGATCAAGATTGGCTTCTAGAAAAGCATCATGACTACCTAATGACAAGAATAGATTTATGAAAATCAAAACCTTCATGACAAGGTATTAGTATGTGATTCAATCCTTTTATCTCTTGATATTCTTATTGGATTTAGGGTATTGTTCAAGTGTCAGCCTTAGAGACATCCAATCTAAGGTATATGTTTGACCGTATTCTATCTCACAACCCTTCATACATAAAACTCCTTTTATGTATGATTAATTGATTATGCATAAAAAAAAATTTATATATCAATCAATACATAGGCCTATGATTTTGATAATAGCATAAGTGTCAGAACATCTTTTGAATATCTTTCCTTATTACTAAGAATAATGAATTCCATCTTGATCAATCACTATCTTCATGTACTTCATACTAAAAAAAATTATTCATATATATTCTTTAAGAGCACAAGCCTAAAATAAAATCAAAGTGCATAACTCTGTACATAAGATATTATGTTGATTTTATGTCTAAGGATCACTTACACCACTTTTCACATAAGAAGTCCACTAACACATGGTAATATTCTATATGGTTTCTCACATAGGTCAATTTAGTCATATGTTCTCTAACATATACCCATATGTTTGTCCAAATACCTTTATACCAAATAGTGTATGAGATCATTGCATTCTTCTAAAGAATGTGGTATAACATAAGCTAAGTTTACTCAAGAATAACTAATATCATATTTTCTTAATTATTCTACAACCAAGGATATTTAGAAAATATAGTTATACATACAAATTATTTCATAATTACAATCTCCATTGTAATTTATTATACACGATTATATTTTCGAGAACTTTATCCAAGATGGTATATGAATATCTAGCATGGACATATTTAAGACTAAATTAATAAAAAGGCCAAAATATAATATTTTATTGAATATGCTAACATATTTAGTATTCATGTCATTACAACAATTGTCTCTAGGGCATCCTATACAAACAGAGGGGGATGACTAATTCTAAATGCTTCAGAGCTATTAAGATTGCACTCAAGAACCTTAAAGGAGTAGGTGATGCTATGATAAACTTGCAATCTAATAAGAACCCTGAACTCTTCTGAAAGGCCCATGATTAGGAATCTTTTGAGCATCTCCTTAAAACTTTCAAAGCGAATAAAGAGGTTGAAGGCTTGGGAGTAGTGGCACTCCATAAGTCAGTGATTGGCTTACTACTATTGAGAACACCCAAAGGGAGCTAGGGGACGTTGTCAAGGACCTTGACAATGAGATGAATGATGTTGTAATGGATTTTTAGATTAAGATGGATGACTTAGCAGTCATAGTGAAAGTTATAATGTTAGCCATGGGGAACAATTCACAAGAAGGTGAAGCCTGGAAGCAAAAAGGAAAATTGAAAATACCTGAACCAAGGTCATATGCAAGAGAAAGAGATGTCAAAAAGCTTGAGAATTTCATATTCGATTTGGATCAATACTTCCAAGTGTAGGGCATAGATTCAGAGAAGTCTAAGCTAAATAAGGTCATCATGTGTTCCTCACAAACTATGCCAAGGTCTAGTGGAGAACAAAATACCATGAGATTCTTGAGGGAAGGTGCCACATCAGCACTTAGGAAGAGCTTAAACAAGAGTTAAAAGTGCACTTTTATTCCAAGAATGTCGACTACTTAGCAAGGTGCAAGCTGAAAGAGCTAAGATAAATAAGCTTAGTCCAAGACTATTTGAAGAAGTTCACAACTATTATGTTAGATATCTATGACATGACTAAGAAGGACAACTCTTCTACTTTGTTGATGGTCTCTCACAAGAAGTTGTCATGAAACTCCAATTAAGGATGGTTCAGAACCTCACACAAATAGTGATTGCAATAAAGTACTTATTTGACTATGACATTAGGTTCCCCTCTAGCATGAAGTTATAGAGTGGTGCCCCACATTCTACTAGTGGAAATGAAGGCTAGTCAGGTAAGGGTGGCAAGTTCAAAAGTGAAAGATAAGGTAACAAATTGCCTTCTCAATCCCAATGCTCACCTTTATCTCGTGTCTCTAACAATAATGGGTAGTCAAAGACTCAATACTATTTCTTATACTATAAGCCTTATAAGATATTGGAATGCCTATAAAAATCTTCTCTAAATGGTTTGCAAGCCAAGTTCTAAAAGAAAAAGCATGGGAGCAACAGTGGTGGTATTAAGGATTCTAACAATAAAGGTGAGACTTATGTCAGGATGGAAGCAATCCAGCTCTAAAATCCCTTTGAATAGCAACAAAACAATATGGAAGGATAGGTCCTAATAGGGGTCTACCACTATAAGTTGTATGGGACAATCGGGTACCAACCAACATGGTAGTAAAGGAAGTTCCTTTTTGTTGGGTCCCACTGA
The DNA here is from genome assembly GCA_026873985.1 of Saraca asoca. NCBI lineage: Eukaryota > Viridiplantae > Streptophyta > Magnoliopsida > Fabales > Fabaceae > Saraca > Saraca asoca. The sequence continues at coordinate 6,634 of JANHAO010007773.1, read as the reverse complement.
AGAGCATGGCTTTCACCTACAGGGTGCCACATTTAGTGGGATGTTTTGTGTAGGCATATCCTTGGGGATGAACCTATTATGATGTTGGTAGGTATATGCATATATCTACATAGTGTTGAGGCAACATCAACTTAACAAATATTTTGTGATCTTACATACAATTCACTTAGTCACAAGGATTAACTTACGACAATGACCTTCGATGCTCACATTACTATGAGAATGCCATTGTATAGTCACAAGAGAAGCTTATGCAAATGAATTTCAAGGAGCCATGTCAAGTTGAGGAGTCAAAGATAATTACTCATTGGTGAAGCCCACATAAACAAGCCAGGAGAAGTTAAGGGAAGAGCTAGAGTGAAGTAGACTAAAGATTCTAGTGGAAGTTGTGCCAAATTAGGTTCAATAAGGTCATTGACATTTTTCAAGTGGGGGAGAATGTCACAAGTCAGCCTTGTGAAGAGGTTCAATAGACAAAAGGGCTTGATTTGACATGACATAGAAATTGGTGAAAATATCCAGCATGATATGGAAGTCTTGTGATGCAAATTTGAAAGTAGATCGACTTATATACTATTTTTCCATTTTTCTCAAGTTTTGGGGGTAGTTATATTTTTCATCCAAAGTAACTTGGCCAATGCAAGTGGATAAGTATATGGTTATGATTTTTTCATTTTTAGCTGTCACATCCCAAAATCTAGAGGTGTGATTAGACAAATCATTGTAACATGATTTGTGAACACATGAGCAATCTCTCATCAAAAACCTTTTTTTTTTCATAATTTTGAAAACATTAAATTAATGTGGAAAATGTTTTGGATCCTTTATCTTAAAACTTATAATATGCAAGATTTCAATAAAAATCATTTGCAATAAATAATTTTTTGAAATTAAAATAAAATCCTTCTTGAAAACCATAATCATAATTAAGCATCCAATATCTGGTTAGATAGATACTAACCACTAAAGGATAACCAAGAGAAATATGTACTTGATTTCATACATATGCAATCTTTAGAGGACCTCCTTATTGGAATAATCTCTTCAAATTCATTAATCTAAAAATATTAATAAATGGGTTAATATGATGACTTAGTGAGCAAAATGCTAACCCAACTTTAGGTTGAAAACTTATTTGGTCTTATATATAATATAATCAGATAATATATAAGATATATATACAATGGGAAAATATATTTTTTTTATATATATTAAAAAATAATAACATACAACTATCTCTAAGCTTTCATACGTAATCTTCATACTTATAATCCATCCTTAACTTTCTTTACTATACCATTTATTCATGAAACATGCATAACAGGAGATACGATCTTTGCTCTCCTAAGTCATTATCAATGATCGTATAAAGCTCACATATCTTACTTTACTAAGTTATATCAGATGACCATGTAAAGATTCCTTCTTCTTTTATTATTCTGTTAATAAGGTATATCAGGGAGTGATATTCTCTTGTTCTTTCGTGTCATGTCCTTTAATTTGTCCTATAGGACCATTTCGTTTCTATTATGCCTAGAAGCACTTATCCTATAACCTCCTATCATATTAACAACCATCTACAAGCTTCGATTAAATAGGACACCTCATGTACATCCTTAAGTACACGTAAGTCTACCAATATCCCTTGCTAGTTCACAATCATACATATACATACATGCATACATTTCATCTTTTGTCATTCTTGTGTCTTATCTTATTCTAACATGCTTAACTATCCTTATAAACATAATCATTCTATTCCTATTCTTCATGTTAACTTCTACATGTTGATATGATGAGATGCAATTATAAAATATTATCCTTGAAAGGAAAACTTCTTTTAAGAAAATAACTAGAATTGTCAACGTAAAGTAATATGTAATTAAATAAAAATGGAATTTATACAAATAAAGCATAATACTCTTAAAACTATAATTTAATAAAAACTAATAATTTAATAGATTTCATAAATGTAAATAATTTAATTATATACATAATTATTTTAAGGAAATAGAATTTCAAAATTCATAAATCATAATTTACATAAATCATAGAAAACTTATTTTAACGACTTTTCATAATGCATAATATTTGTTCTCATATGCATATACAAGGTCAAGATTTCTAATTTAATCCAAAACCTGAACCATTTCTACATTTGCATACGGCATCTATTTCACACACATATATCAATTAGATGAATACATAATCACATGGTAAAATAATTCCTAAATGTTAACCTGAATCTACCTTCTCACATATATTCTAGCCTAAGCTTGAATTCATCAATTTTTTTTCATTTTAGGTCTAATCCATGATCTCTTATCTACAATGTTTTAGGCCTATTTCTCATAGACTATTTTTTAAATTACATTACTCATATCTAACAATCAAAAAGCATTTGGAAACTTTCAAAAAATATAACTTTATATGAAAAAAGAGTCAAAAGGGAAAAGTCTCACTCACCTGATCATATAGATTGTCCACATCATAGAATGCGTGAACCTATTCCTAGTATTACATCTGGCCTTTGGCTTAGGCTTGGATGCAATTTGTCAAGAGCTCTATTGAAGACAACCTAACTAATTAATTATTATATAAAAGGTAAAGATGAAATTAATAAAAAATGAAAATGTGATTTGTTCAGTCAATTTTACCTCAGATTTTTTTTTTAGATCAAAAACTACGTTGAGGCTTTTATCTGATAGGGTTTTAACATTGGTCGACACCTAACTGCACAAGGATTCTGAGACCTTAATTTTTGTGTCAAGTTTTCTCTGACTTGACACTAACCAATTAACTACTCTTTAAGAACTAGGCGACCGACTAGTCCTCCTTTGTGAACATTGCCTGTGGTTAACTGATCCCTCTTTCATACCTATGTTTGAATCTAGTTAAGTTAACCTTGAGGAAATATTACATGAGCTTCATGTCAATATAAGATGGCACACAAAATCCTTCCAAAGCTATAGAAAAGGCCTTATGTCAACTCACATAAAGTATGTCTCGTCTTGCCATTAGGCTTTTAGCTTAAAATACTATTTTGGGACAGAGTGCTTAGTGACCCTTGGTGGGCATCGTAGCATTAGTCTTGGTGGGTACGAGTGCGTAGCTTGATGCCTACCCTACACACCCTAACCTATGTAATGAGGCATATTATGAATAAAAGAAGTAGCCCCATTTCAATTCATGTTGTCTCCATTTTTATTTGCTTTTGGTTGCATTTAACCGCACTTGTTCGCATTGTATAAGTTGCATCACTATTGCCTTTCTATGTATGTTGGTCACCTAATTACTATGCTTATAGATGTCCTAATTGTGCTACACTTGTGGATTTGACATGTTATTTTCAAACTTGGGTGGTGTATTAATCGATTGGCTAGCTTATTCCTTTAATGGTGAAGGTTTAAGTCTCCCACATCCTAACTATTGAACTACTGGCTTGTAACACTATGGCAGAATGGTCTAAATATACATCTCTTATATTGCCTAAATCTGAATTCCTACGGAATCAAAGGTAAATTTTTTTAATGTTTTGAATTTAGGCAAAAGAGGAAATTGCAAATGAGGGGGTGTAATTAAGGTCAAATTAAAAAGCATGTGATTGGTATGTGACAAAATCCTTTAGATTTAGACAAAAAATTAGCACTTGTAGGTAAAGTGTTAATGGTGCAAATGATAAGTTGTCTCTTTGTGATACTTTAAATCACAAGTGGATAAATTGAAACTTGAGTCACAACACAGGTATGTAAAATAGTTTTCTTTTTGCCTAAAAACAAAGTGCTATTCTTAGTCTTTGGCTTATGCTCAAAGGGAAATTTTGGAAAAGCTAAAACACTATTTTAATCCATTGCATATACAATTTTTTTCAAGTTGGTCTTTAATGTAATCTTAATTTTTAGTTTGGTCATCGGCAAATTCAATTTGATTTAATCATGTCTTTTGGTCTATCCATTTCTAACCATGTTCATGATATTTATGATATAAAAGCTTAAAATCCAATGTGATGCCTTTCAATATTTTTGTAGTACTTATATTCTAAACTTATCACATATTGGAGGATATCAGATCAAATTTTGGACTTCTAAATGATCATTTTAATTAGGTTTTATTACACTTTTTGTCCTTCTAATATGCACATTGATCACATTTGATCCCCTTGAATATAATATTAAATTTTGGTCACTCTAATATACAATTTGGAACAAATTAAGTCCAAATTAGTAGCCTTCATTAAATTGAAGATGGAAAATTCTAATTAATATATAGAGATCCGATGGAATTACAAAGTTGGTAATTATTAGATAAGAAAATTAGCAAAATTCACCTTTTATGTTAGAAAGTTGCACAGTTCATGACCCACATATGGTGTAAAAACATCCTCGATGTGATTGTTAGCATCTTATGATCCACTAATTTCCTTCCAATTTATTACCAACATGAAGTTCTATTGCAGCTCTATATGTTAATTATGATTTTATGTCTTTAATTTGATAGAAGTTATTAATGTGGATCCAATTTGGTCCAATTTGTATATTAAAATGATCAAAATAAAATATTATATTAGCCCCAAGGTTTAACATAATGAGTTTTAATGATAACATATGAGTGTTACAATGGTAATGCTGGTAGGTCGTAGTTAATAGTCAAAAAAGTGAGTGTTGAGGTGGTGGGTGGTAGTCAATGGTAGTGGTGCTAATAGGCAGTGGTTAAAAATGGAATGTAGGTGGTGGGCGGTGGTCAATGATGAAAGATAATGATAAACAGTGGTTAATGGTAGTAGTGGTGGTGGGCAATGGTCAACAATGAAAGATGGTAGTGAATTGTGGTCAATAGCAAAAGGTGGTAATGGGTGGTGGTCAATGATGGTAGTGGTGGCAGATAGTGATTCACAATAAAATGTGGTAGTGAGCAATGGTCAATAACAGTGATTAACAGCAGAAGGTGTTAGTGAATAATGGTCAATGATGGTAATGGTAGTCGGTGGTTATTAATGGGGGAATATGGTGGTGGGCGGTGATCAATGGCAATAGTGGTGGTGGGTGGTGATCAGTTGCAGAAGATGGTGATAAGTGGTGCTCATTGATGGAAAATGATGATGTGTTTTGGTCAACAACGGAAGATAATTATGGGCAATGATCAATGGTTATAATAGTGGTTGGCAATAGTCAATAATGGTAAGCAGTGATGAGTGATGATCAATGGTAGTAGTAGTAATGGGTGGTAGTAAATAGCGATAGGTGGTGGTAAAAGCTTTGCAAGGCAAGAAAAGGAAAAACAAGAGTTTTTTTTTTTTCCTTTTGTTTCTAAAGGATAACGTGATCTCATACCTTAGATGAAAAAAGCGTTTCAAATGAAAGGAATTCATTAATGTTAAGTAACGATAATAAATTCCACTACACGTGAATCAAACACTCAATAAGGGAATTAATTTTTTTCATTTGGTTACATGCCCTCTAAAATTCCGCAACCAAATGCCCCGCTAAGTTAATAGTCACTTGTTTGTCTTTTGTTTTGCTTATTGGTTTGGCTCACTAATAAATAATATAAAAAATTTAATCCATCATATATTGCACATAAAAATAAATAGAGTCAAATTATTAATTATTGTAAGACTTTAAAAAAGGTGAAAACTATAACAAAATGGAAAAACTAAAAACTTAGCAATATATAATTTTTCTTAGTTCTTCTTATGAACCTATCACCTGAGGACTTGGATTACAAAAATATCTTATTGAAAGCAATGACCTTTTTTTTAGAAATAAGAGGAATGTATATGTAGAAACTTTAAACTCAACATGAAATATGAATAAGTTTTAATCCAGTGCCAATGAAGTTTGTTTTCAGTACTTCCATTCTAAATGTTCAAAATTTATAAATGTCAATGACTAATGAGAATAATCATATATTTAAACATAATATTTCTTTTATTGAAAAGTGCAGTATTAAATTGAGCTTTTTGCCTTTATATCTTTCTACATCACTTACTCTTCTTTAATTCTTTTATCTATTGATCTATTAATCTTCAGGGACCTATAACTAATAAAAAATTATATAAATTAATTTTATAATCCAACAATTAGTGTAATAAATTCATGTTTTCCTTTCAGTGCTTGCAATAGTGCATATGTGTTTATGTAAATTTAAGGAAGAGAAACATACCATTAAATAATACTTTTGGTCAAATGCATAGATTGATTTTTGGATTTGCATTTACTATTTTAAGATTGGTCCTTAATTTTTTTTTGTTGATATTCAAGATTATTTATATACAATTATTTATTGTAATTGATTCTAAATCTCATTAATTTGTCACATGATTACTAAAAAGCATATGGTACTATTATTATTTTATTATGCATTATCAGTTACTATAAAATATGCATATTTCATTTTTTTTAATCATGACAAATACAAACTTTAAAAACTAATATTACTATGTTTATTGATGATCTTAATAATTAAATAATATTTTTCTGCTATATTTATTAATTTTTACATTATATATTTTGGTTTGATGAAAAAACTGTTAGATGTTACTCTCTCATCAAAAAAATTCTACATAAATATCTAATAATTAAATATGTTATTTTATTTTATATTTATTTATTAAAATAAGATTGAGATTAAATTT
>JANHAO010007772.1:0-19836 GCA_026873985.1 Saraca asoca | reverse complement strand
TTTAAATATATTCTAAATTTAAAAAAGATAAAATATAATATTTATAAAATACAGTGATACATATTATAATAAAAAAATCCCTCTTCGGACAAGAATCTTTTGTTCCTTAGATGACAAGCTACAGCTACCAAAAATCATATCCAACAGAGATATTATAATTATAATATAATAATAACATTTTATGGAAAGTCTTTCTCTTTACTCATTTCTTTGATTTTTTTTTTAAATGTAAATGTTGTAAATTTTTTTTTAACAATAACGTGTGCTTATATTTAATAAATTAAGTATAATATCTATATATTTTAATTATATATTATGTTAAATTAGCAATTGATTGATATATTATACTACAATGGAGTTTCATATTAAAAACAGATTGTTTAATCATCAAAATGAAATTTATAATTTATAACAAAATTATTATTTTTAATGAGAAATTAATTTTTTTTAAATGTGAACGATAATATATTTTTTTTAACAATAGTATATACTTATAATAATAAATTAAATATCATATATGTATATTTTAATCATATATTATATAATCTTATAATTTTATATTATTATTCTTATTTTTAATAAATTTTTTATTATATTTTCTTTCACTTTCTTTTTTCTTTATTTTCATTCAATCAATTAATAAAAAATCATCTTTCATTCTTCTCATTTTCCTTTTCTTTCCCTCCTTTTCCTTCGCTTCACCTAGGCAAAGTGTTAATAATCGAAGAAAGGAGGAACTGCAGTGCTACTTAGTAGGAAGTAAACGGTTTTAGCCTAAAACTAGGCTCAGTATTTTGCCTTGGATCTTAAACTTAAGACAATGACACCCTAGCTATACTAGACCACTACTCCTACTGCTTTTATTACTGAAAAAGCTGTTCTATTCCATCTCATGTTGCCAATATATTGTACTACTACTACTAATTAAAAGTTTGTCATAACTCAAAAGCAAAGGCAAAAATAATTGCTGGCGCCAAAGACTTTCAAACTCAAGCTTTAATTTCTCCAATTTTTTTTTAATTGTTTGCTTGATAGAAAAGAAAAAGCCTTACAAGATCTTTGGCATGCATGAGAGCATTTATTTTTTTTTATTTTTCATTTTTTACATTTTTCTTTTTTATTTTTTACTCTATTTATTAACACTGTTCAATAAAAAGTGGTGTTAGTTACAAACTTAATATATCTAAACCCAAATCTTACAATTATGGGATATCTTTCTTATTGTGTGAAAATAATGTAAATATATAATAAGAATTTCATTATGATAAATACTTAAACATTATTTTTATGTTAATATAATCCTCAAAACTATGAGTGTTGAAGTGAATATTGTCGTAGCTATATGTATCTCTCTCCATCTCCGCTGCAATAAGCAACTACAGATAGGACAAGTCAAAGAATATGAATAATAATTGAAGAGTAAAGTCCTAACCTATAAATAAAATCCTAACAGATAATTCCATTAAGAGTTATAGTATGTTATAAATATACCCAAAACACTTAAGGTGTCAAGCATTATAATTCATAAGCAAGTCTCCGTATAAACTCATTGATTAAAACAAATAACTCCTAAGATAAATGAGATTGATATTCTAATGAAACAGTAATATCTGATATTATTTTTAAATCATTTTTTCTTCAGATGCAAGTGTTAAATAATTTGTTATTCCTTCTATTAAAAATACCTTGTAACATCATGGACGTTAAGTCCCCAAATGAGTCACAATTCAACTATCTTAATTTTTTTTTTTTACAAGTAAACAACTAACAAAAATTCTTAGAAAAATTAATTGAAACTTTCTCATTAAATTATTATCACTCATATTTTAAATATTTAGGAGTTGAAAGGCTTCTCAGAGTGACTTATTAGATAATTTTTCTCATTTTATATAATGAGCTAGAGACTCCTATTTATTTTCTCCGTAGATCAATGACCTTTCACATAACAAAATGAAAATCATAAAAATTAAGAAAAAAGATGAAGTGAAGAAAGAGCAATGAGCGGGGCTGCTGGCCATGCAGATGCATTGACAAATAATTAATATAAGATATTAAATAATGAATGATGAACAGTGGTTGCAGTAAGATTACTGGTGGGGGTAAAAAGGAGAAGAGTGAGGGTAAAGAACAGAGAGGGTTCTGAAAATGTATGGTAGTATCTGATTGTAGTTAGTCTGAAAAGGCAAAAGGCAGCCCTTTGGGTGAAACCCCAAAAACAGCAAACTGATATCAGAATCAGTGGTCCATTGTTAATACACACTGACAGAGACTCAGTCTGAGCCTCCAATCCATGGAAAGTGTTGATTAGTGTTAGTCCAACCCTCAGTCTCACTGCCTCTTCTCAAACAAATTTAACACACACTCTCTCTTTCTCTATGCAATATCTATGGCAAGCAATTGCAAAGTCATCAACAGTAGAATCTGTGTGACTGCTCTCCTGCATCTCTGCTCCCTTATCTGCAGTCACTGATTACTCTTGACCACCACCTTGATTTTCTCTCTCATATTTTATATATCTCTCAGAAAAAAAGCAGCGTACAAATGGATTTTAGGGTTGAAAGAGAGTTTTTTTTCTTTTCAGGGTTTTGAGTAAAGATTTGAACGGCAGAACACAATATTAATGCAGTGGAGACGAATTAAAATGTAAGAATAAAATATAATGTATTTTTAATATTTTAAAGGATTAAGTATAATATCATCATTAATTTTTTATCAATAAATATTAATATTACACTTTATTCTTAATGCATATTTCATTTTAAACAAACTAAATCTGATGGCAGCATCTATTCAACCAAAATTAATACTTCATACCAGTCTTTCTTTTTTGTATTAGGTCACAATTTTTCAGAATGCAATTATAATTGTATGGTTACGGTAACCACATTGTAAATTTTGTGTCTTGAATAGAGATGGAAAGAAAGGTATTACCTATTTAAATAACAGATCAAGTAATCAAATGTGATCTAAAAATTAAAAAAAATTAGATAATATACTAAAGTTTTCATTTAAAAATTTTCGTTTATTTTAAAAAAAAGTTATAAGTATGAGATTGATTCAAAGAGAAAACTATTAATGTACAGTGTTATGTTGGAGAATCTAAATTACCGCAATATTAATGAAAAAACAAAACTAAAAGAAAAGGTGCGTTTCATTAGGTAATCCAACTGAACTGCCACTTCCTGCATTAAATGCAGAGTACCTCAGCTTTCATTTCACTGTTTGTCTCTTTCCTATGGGACTGCCACAGTTTTTCTTTATCATCATCTCTTGTGGCTCAGAAAGACAACAGACAAACAAACGGTCACTAATTGATTAAACCAAATCTTATTTGCAACGAAGAATCTAACAAACACCTAGTTCTACTTGTACTTCTAATTAAAACCAGAACCAATCAAATTGAAGAGTTAAATTTTTTTGTATTGATTTTATTATTTATTAATTATTTAATTATACATAATCAATTTTTTTATTAATTTATATTTAGACTTATTAATAGATGATGTTGTAAATAATTTGTCAATTGACAATGATAGATACATAATTAATAGAAATTTATTGGTTATGATAATTGCAAATGATTGTCAAAAATTATAAAAATACAATAAAATATATAATGTTGCAACGATTTGTTAAAACGCAGTATTGCAATTCAATTTGCATTATGAAACTTTTTTTAATATATTGACCACAAGAAAACTTAAATTTATAATTTCTAATATATTATTCAAACATCATATCATTAGATCACATTATTACCTTGTGAAATGCAAAACCTTGATAATGAGATTAAAAACATTTTACCCCCCCCCCCCCACACACACACACAATAGAACAATAATTTGTCACAACATAGCTGCATGAAGTTGATAAAGCGCAAATGTTACAGTCCAATTTATTAATTTATATTTTGAAACCTTTTCAAATTGGCGAGGAGACTTAAATTTATGATTTTTAATAAATTATTCAGATATCTTATTATTAGATATATTATTAGTTTGTAATACGTCTCTTAAATCCTTGTTGTACTATGTCTATGTAAGCAATTAATTTCGTTAAAAAAGACAGCATCAAATGTGAATAATTAAAAAAAAAACTAAGTTTGTGCTAACAATTTCTTGAAGGACCATACAAACCAAACTAGTGAATGATTAACATAGATGTTTATATCAAAAGTAAATAGACCCAATATTTGCCGAGCCGCCATGATTTCCATAAACTACAACTTCACTACTTTCATCATCATCTTCATCTTCTTCCTCAGCTCCATCCTCAAAACCCATCTGATCCTCGCAGCTCCCCACCGTGTGCGGCGCGTGTCCGTCCCCGAAAGCTCGAACATGATCCTTAAGAGACCTCTTGTGCTTGAAATCAGAACCACATATACAAAACCACAATTTTCCACAATTTTTCTCGTGGGTCCTCCAATCCCCTCTGACTGCAAATGGCTTCCCACATTTTCTGCAGTCAAATGGCTTTGAACCATGCTTTCTCTTGTAGTGCGTCTGAAGTGTCCTGAAATCTTTCAGTGGCCTTGACTTTGGGTGCTGTATGTTGTTCTTGCAGCCCTCTGCGCAGCAATAGCAGGGAAGTCTTAGCATAGAAGAAGCTGGCTTTGTCCCTCTTAAGGATTCAGGTCCTTTCCTATACTGCGACCCATGTCCCCACATATGCATCTGTTGTATACATATATAAATAGTTGAAAAATCTGACATAAATATAATCAAATTATTCATAAAAGGAAAAATAATATATAATAATTGTAATTTTAAATTGCTATTACAGTCATAACTATGTATACAGAGTGTGAAACTCTGATAAATTACGATTACAGAAATTAACACACGCGTATAACCGTAATTTTAAACTATCATACCAACTAATATATAACACCATGTATATACACGAGCAACATTATATTATATTTTTATGCAAATTTACTTTGAATTTAATTTCTTTGAAATTGCTTAAATTTAATATAGCCTTCATCCGGGCGGGGAAAGTTAAGATGAAGAAGTTATCTCCTTTTGTGTATAGCACATTAATTCACCCCAGAAAAGGACTTTAAAATTATATATACAGCTCTCTGGAAAGTGCATACTGTACTTCAAAATTTCTAATAGAATGAAACAATATGGAAATAAATGTGGCTTCACAAAGAATAACAATACTAAATGCCTCAAAACAAGAAGGAAATCACGATTATTCCTCCGTGGAAGATTACTTTCAGATTCCCGTGATAGAAATCACCAGAGAATCAAAGGGGAAGTTGAAGGAAAGGAAAAGATTATCTCTTGTTTCATCAATAAAGAAAGAAAAGGACAAAAAAATATTGAAATTAAGTATTCAAAGTCCTTGATATGAATTATTTATCAGAAAAGTGCAGTTTCAGCTGTTATTGATGACTAACCTGCATGTTGTTGAAACGGTTGAAGGTTTTGTTGCAAACGGTGCAAGAGAACTGGGTTGGACCAATGAGGATTTGAGCAGGAGAAGGGATCCAATATTGACCATCTTGAATATGATCTGATTTGTTGCAAATAGTGGTGTTTGGTGAAGTTGCGGGAAGGCCAATATGAAGAGCCACAGTCACGGCACTCTGGTCATCATCAGAAATAGGGTTTTGGTGAAAAGTTGGATGAGAGAGGTTTGGGTTAGAGAGAGAACGTTTGGTGTGTTTTTCGCCAGGAGGACCAAGAGAGAGGGAAATGGAGGCCTCTTCATCATCTTCTTCATCCGTAGCATCTAAGGAGGAAGCCACTTTGCAAGAGGATATGTAGGAGGAGAAAGAGTAGCAATCAGTTTGCATGCTGATAATCTATGTTATATGAGAGAGAGAGAGAGAGAGAGGTGGGGTTTTGTGGGTTTTGGTCTGTGAGAAGGCACAAGTGGGGGCGAGCTTGAAAGGCAATAAATAAGCAAACCTTCTGAGTATATGGCTTTTGGGGTCTGAAGATTTTCAATTGGAAACCACATTGATGCAGATTTTGGTCTGTCTTTTGCAAAATGTAATATTTATATATGACAGATTAAGCTAAACTAGCTCCATCAATGTCTATTTTTTTAATAAATATATGTGTGTTTATGCCTGCGTGGAGAATACAAAATATTATATGAGGAATTATTGTGTAAATGACTCCAGTACTCTAATGTCTGTGAGCTACAGTAACCAGAGATAGTGATAGTGTGGCATGTGTGTGTATATACATGTGCAGGAAATTGATGATAGCTCCTAATCCCACCTAAACAAATTTGCTGATTCTCACTATCCCTGCTGGTAGATGCTAATCCTTCCTTAACAAATTTGCTAGTTAATTACAACTGTAATTCTTCAGCCACTTTGACGAATAGTATATAAATTATTTTGTATTTGTATCCATCATTATTTTTATCTTAAAATTCTCTTTATCGAGATGTTTATTAAAATTGTGAGAGTACTTAGAAAATATTATTAAAGGAATTCAAACTTATCATCTTATTATATAAAAATAGAAGTGTGACAATTCAAATTAACTCCTATTAACTCTTGTTATCTGTAAAACATTAACCTACAATATGTGATTTGAGATGATTTAATCTGACTTGGATGATCTAAAGGTTTCACATTGTTGTCATGTGCCTGAACATGAATGAATATGTTTGGAGTAGAAATAACCTTTGTTCATGATATGGTGAAGGAGGAAGTTTTGGCGTGTTTGGGAATAGATGAGACAAGGAACCGGCAAAGGAGGAAACGGGGAGAGAGAGAGTGGAGGGAAGATTATGCATAGAAAAACGCACCAACAACACCAGCAGCATAGCAGTAGCAGATATATAGCAGTAGCACTCTCTCACTCCAATCTCATCTTTTCTCTATCTACATTCTCTTCAATCCAGTGTACCAAATCAATAGCACTCGGCCAGTGAGCTTCATATAATTTCATCCACAAATTTAAAATACTATTGTAATCATAATTGTGATGTGATCATATTATTAATCAATACAATAAAAATACAATTAATGCAGTTCATATTAATATTCACTACAATCACGATATTATATAATTATATGATATGAAACTTAAATGATGTTTGTCCTTTTCTCTTTTTATGATTTCTATTCTGGTGGCATTTACTCTCTTGCAAAAACTATTACTAACACACAGCCAAAAGCGAGAGTGGGGTTGGGGGGTACACAGCCTCTTTTTGTCTCAGAGACAGACAGAAGACACACACAAAGCCAAAAGTGATGAGTAAGAGAGTGAATCAAATGATAAATACAAATACATACAATAATGAACACAGTAAGAAGACATGGAGAACTGTACAAAAGAAGGTGTAAGTGTCTTTCTCTCTCATCAAAAGGAAGGCTGATAGTGATAGTGATCAGGGTAAGGAAGAAAATAAGGAGAAAAACACCAGCATCTAACTATAATTCACACACTATTTAAGTGATAACATAATAAATACATGGAATTTTGATTTTAATTCTTATTTTAAAATTATTATTTTAAAATTAATGAAACAACGCATCAAATGTGACATGCAAGAGCCTGTCCCCACAATGAGATTTGACTGAAAATGTTTTTCTAACATCATAGGATCCATCAAATTTAAGGCTTAATATTTTTATAATAGTCTTGTTAATAATTTGACAAAATATTAGAGTAGTTCAGGGTGTTTCACCTTTAGATGGTATCTATATTAAAATTGACCTCTTTTTAACTCTATATTTATCCATTTGGTCCCATGTTACTTTTTGTATCTATCCCATTATAAAAAAGAAAATAAACAAAACTTATGTCATCAGGTGCGATTTAAAGATAAAAAATTTAGATAGTATGTTAAATGTTTTAAATTTGAACTTTCTTGTTGTCAATATGAAAAAAAAAAAAAAACCTTAAAAGGCAAGCTTGCCATTTGACAATGGAAGGAATACAAGAGATATCGGCATGAGTCAGAATGTCTACAACCATGGTGGCATGATTGAAATTAGGCTCAAACAGTGCAACTGATCTCGGCAGATATAAACTTTAATTCACTTTTGATGGACAATTTATGTACAGGTGGGTTATTTTCATATTTGACAAATTTTTGCAATAAGAATTAAGAGAGATATAAACACATAAACAAGTGAGTTTCTCATGCAGTCATGAACCTCCTTAGCGTTAAATTCTATTACGGAGCCTACTTCTTACCTCAACAGAAAAACATAATGTATACATCAATTATTACCAACAAGGATGAACACCATTGATTTAAATAAAGGTATAAAAATTATACATTTCTTGTAAATTGAGCCAAAAAAAAAAATCTCAATCCCGTTGTTGTAAATATACTATGTTCACAGTGCAACAATTTCTTTTTTTTTTTTTTTCACTTTTTATCCTAATTTGGAATTTTTTTAAGTTATGTTGATATCATGTTAAAAACAGATAGATGCAAAATTTTCTATGAGATTCATTGCATACATAACTAGAATTTTGCATTGTAATACAACTAAAAATATTGTGTTTATAAGAGCATTTGGTTGATAAAAAATTTCATGGGAAGTACAACTTCTCTAGAAGTAAAAAATGATTATATTATTTGATTGATCAATAACTGAAAAAATTAGAGAAGTATGACTTTTTAGGAAGTACTATTTTCCAAAAAATATGTAAAATTGTTTAACCATCCCTCCATAGATAACAAAAACTTTTTGTGCTTTTGATGAAACAAAAAATACAAAATTGTCATCATATAATTTGAATAATAACAAGAAAACCTTTTATTTTATGAGACATAAGTTGATTTTATTCATTTTAATAATACTTTCTAAAAAATTTATAATTGATTCAAATACAATAGAAATTTATTTTCCTGTAAATGTTAATTTCTTATTATTAACTAAACAACTTTCAGTAAGAAATTTACTAAGAAATTTAATTTTTTAAAAAATTTAACTTTTTGTAAAAATTTATTTTGTATGTGAATACCATTATAACACAAAAACAATAAAAAGGGGAATAAGATTCAAATACGTTTCAGCAAGGGAGAAAAAAGAGGGGGACAACATTAAATGGGCCAAGCCTAATAGTGATGGGCCAAACTTTGATTAGACATAGCCCAAAACATAAAAACTTTGGTTGACTGTCCCACTCATCTCATCAATGTCGAGCATCTTTTCTTGAACTCCCATTCAGATAGTCCACCAAAAGGGGTAGGAAAAGGGCAGATAGAACTTCCTTTTTTGAGTATAGCTAAGTTAATTTTCCTTAGTGCCTATATGCCTCTAGCTCTAGGCTATTGTTTCCAATGGTTTATATTTATCTCTTCTCTGCTACATTTTCAAGTCATTGCTTAATAAGAAGAAACTAGATGACATAATTTTCCAATACACACTAGTGCACTACACATCCCATCAATACATGGGTAACTTGACCACCATGAATTTGGATACATCACTATTATTG
This sequence comes from Saraca asoca, assembly GCA_026873985.1. Lineage (NCBI taxonomy): Eukaryota > Viridiplantae > Streptophyta > Magnoliopsida > Fabales > Fabaceae > Saraca > Saraca asoca. The sequence goes on along the minus strand of JANHAO010007772.1, from coordinate 10,402 downwards.
CGTTCTTTTATTGCATGTGCTTGATTTGATGTTTCTCTGAATTTTTCATTCACAAACAGCTCAAATTGCCTAGCTAGAAAAACTTCAAATTAACTTTTGTAGCTTTCCAGATTAACTCATCCCTACAAAAGCAGTTTGAAACTTAAATAAAGATACATCCCCAATAGATTAGTAATAAAGGGCAAATGCCTTTCATCAAGGCCTATGTTTGAAAATTTTGCTCTTTTTCTTGTTACTCTTAATTCAAATATAGTACAAGGCAGTAAGAATATCAAAAAAATTTAGAATTTTTTTAAAATTAGTCATGAATAAATCTATTTGATTCGCTTAGAAAAGTGACTACTACACATTTTATTTAGCCTAAAAATCCTTTATCGCTTTGAAAATAAAATGGGCAAAACGCCCTTCATAGCCAAAGTGACGGGGAAATAATTATTTTAATTTTCTGTCTACTTCCATGAAAAGAAGCGTAACCTTGATAAATTAATTACATGCATGTTCTTTATTAGGAGATAAGGTAAAAATTGAGTGAAACTGCTATAAAAGTCTTGACTTCTTATTATTTGATAGGCAAGTTGGAAATTGTTTGTTTGAAGCCTTTCTCCTCAATTTCATCTCACAGCAAAAAGTGATAAGTCACTCAAAATACATACAAAATGTCTTATATTTAAACCTATAATACTAAAAGAAGTAAATTTTAAAAATAATATCAAATATTATTACATCATTAAGGCATTGGCTAATCAATGACATTTTCATTTTTACTAAGCAAACCCAAAATACTTAATCTTTTATATATATTTAAACCCATAGTTTAAGAGATTCTCAATATTTATATGTTGAATATTCTATTCTAGAAATTCCAAATTTATATGAAAGAAATGAGCTATATATATATTCTTATTATTATAATCCAAATTATATATGGAAAAAAGTAAGAAAATAAATAAATATTTTTATCCCCATCTCACCTATAGACGAGTCAAACCTATTCTTCACTGTACTACAATATTAAAATCACAAATAAAAGTTTGCAGCATTCACAGGAAAGACAGATCATTGCAAGGCCTCTAAACTATACCAAACACAGTGACAATAATTGGTCTTAAGGAGCTTGTCCTTCCATACCTAAAGGGGAAACAACATTTTCCAAGGCATATCAAGGATCAAAGATGAAGAAACATATATAGTCAAAAACTAAATAACTAAGCTTAATTAAAATTTGATACCTTCGTTTGTAAACATATTCTACCTCGTGAGTGAACAAGAGGAGCTAGGGTTCCATTGTTAGCAATGGAAATAGTTTACATGTTAGTCATAGAAGTTATATGTATATGTGTATGAGCATATCAAACGAGAACACTAATTTTATATGAAACGAGAGAAGTAAAATGTAACTATTAAATTTTACATTGATAATCATGGTGGCATTGGCAATTGAAATTCTCACATGCCAGAATAAGTATATTTTAGTGTCAAAACTCAATAGTAAGTATCAACATCTCCCCCTCCACTGTATTAATTGCCCTTGAAGATCTTCTCTTCAGAGTTTGTAATATCTAAAATGAATAAAAGCAAGAGCTTTGGATCCTATAGCATCGGTTGAATGACAAGCAAAGAGAAAGATGCTGTAGCTGAGCATGAGTTTGCTTTTGTAGAAATGGTAAGTGAATGACTTGAATGTGGGAAAGACAAAGCAAAGTTTGCCAAATTGCTTGGTCTTAATTTGTATGGGGAAAGGGAAACTATAGAGAAAGCCAACAATGGCATCTGAGATTTGATGGCCACTCCATCATTGATATGTCACAGCTTAGTTTCAGTAGTCTTCAGTTCACAGAGCACAGTACAGTACTGCTTTACTTGCATCATGCAGCTTCAGAGCCACTGTTCCGGCCCACCTATCTACTTGTGTACTGCAACCATAGCTAAATCCATGCTTTCTGTGTTAGGGTTTCTCTTTCTGAAACCCTTTTGGTCAAGATTTAGTATTTGACTCCAACTCAGATGACAGAATCTAGTCTTGGAATATTGTCATTGGTTTCTTAATACTTATTCTGTATAAATTTTAGGAGAAAATGGAAGGATATTTAACAATAATAACAGCGGTAATGATCCTACAAATAAGCCAATTCAAAAAGATCTTAATAAAAGTCAACAATTCGAAAAGATCTTTTTGTGACTAGTAGGTGGTTTATTTAAAAAGTAGGGAAAGGTACAATTTAATCATTTGTGGTATATATGATTTCAATTTACTTACTCACAGACTCAGAAATATATAGAGAGAAATAGGAGAAACTCTATTCTTAAATTTATATACATCTTGAATTCAATAAATTGAAGCAGACGTATGATGTAAATCAATTTATACGGTTCAAATCATAAATAAACAGAATAAATTAGATTATATTATAAGTAGATAAATTATATTTTTTTCTTGAAAAGTAATGAAGTATCTCAAAACTTAATTCAAACTTAAACTTTGAGATAAGTAGATTCACAAATTTTTAATTTGTAAATTCAGACAAATTTTAATTTAAATCTAGCTGTAGATTTAAAATTTTTATATTTTAAGTCTATTGACATTTACCCCTGGTTTGATCAACATGAAGTCTTTTATCAAAGCTGGTAGACCTAGCTAGCTCCTGGAATGAAAATTTTTTGATAGAATAAATTAAGGTAATGCTTCAATATCTATTAAAAAATTTTAAGAGTTTTTTTTTTTTTTTATGAAAATGTGATGTAAAAGTCATAAAAGTTACAACTTTTTATAAAATTTTTTAACTTTTTTTTTTAAAAAAGTTGATACGGTATAGAGATTTTATGTATAATAAGTATATAAAAAATTATAACTTTATCATTTAAAGTTACATAATTTTTTTATATAAAAATTATAACTTTCATAGAAAAAATTATAAAAGGTATGAAAATTTTTATATTCTTTTTGTACATTTTCTATCGGTGCGTCTTGCCTCTCTACAGTTTTTTAAGTTGTCCCCTTTTTTTTCTATTCTTTTTTCCGCCTTGATCCTTCATGGAAATTGGATTTTGATCCTTGTGGATCCATTATTCTGCCGTCCATAATGGGCTTTCGTTCTACACAACTGTAAATCTGTTAGTTTTTTTAAGATGAATCTAATGCGACTCCAATAAAGCCCAAATAATATACAAACATGTGTAAAGGCTTTTATACACTAAAAGGTTTTATAGCTTCATCACCGTTTCTAATCTCTTCAGCTAGACATTTTTTTTTTTTTAACAGTAAGAGTGGCTAGATCACTATATTCACACAAAAGAATCTAAATTGAACACAAAATGTCAAAAAAGACAAGCCTTTAAGAACCATTGAACGTCACTTGATTTAAAGGTTTTCAAGCTTAATGTTTAATGGTGCTTTTTCACTACTGTCAAAGGAATGGCATAACAGCAATCTAAAACCAAAATAGGTTCCCTATGAAGTAGGGTGTAGCAATTCGGTTTCACATGTCAGAGTTCATGTCATGTTAAAGGATAGTGTCAATCTGAATGAACTCAATTTGAGTTCGAGCTAAGTAATAATTATGTCATATTAGGTCAATCTGTTTATTAAATGTATTGACATGAGTTAATCTGTTTAATCCATTTAATAACTTTAATTAAATTCGTTTATAAAATTTAATTACTTATTATGTTTCATTAAAAGTATTTTAATAATTGATTAGATATATTATTGAGTTTTTTATTATCATTTTATTAAAACTTTAATTTTTTTTTATTATATATGGTTATGTAACATTTAATTATTAATTATTTCTTAAATAATGTAATTAAAACTTCAGCATAAATCATTAAATGGATTAGTATATCAACTCATTTAGTTTTGAGTCAACCCTAACTCAATTCATGTATTATTCATATTAAATAGATTGACCAATTTATAGTTCAAAACTGTATAAACTTGACTTCATGTAAAATATCTTGTATTCATATTGAATTATTTTGTCGTGTCAAAAATTAACAACCAAACAATAAGCATTGAACCCATAAAATAGTTGGTAAGCCTGAATTCCTTGCACATAGAACTCAACAAAGAAGCATATTTGTGCGAGCATGATAGAAAAACAATAGGCATACATCATTCATGATTAATGGGGTAAGAGTGGATACAAACTCAGACAAGATGTAAATTAACTCGACTTAATTTGAGTAAAACTTGCTCAACTCGAAATTGAACTTGTTCTCAAACAAATTAATTTTATAAATGGGATTCAATTGTCAGATTGAACTCACAAATGACTTGACAAAAACTTCAAAAAAATATATATATATTCTACTGTTCACTTTTGGCTGATGCAACAAGAAAACTTTAGTTACATTCATTTTTCACATTGTGAACGGGAAAATGGACATAAAGTAGCAGTACATTTACTTTTACGAGACGACAATGTTGGAATTTGGATCATCGTGGTTTCCTTTCGGTTGTTTTCATATTATATTAGATAGACAGATTACAAAATTGTTATGTATAGCGTAATCCATAATCTTTTTTTTTTTTTTTTAATGTACGCATTATGGTACATTTTAAATGTTTCATTAGTTTTGACTTAGTGACCGTGAAAACGGACTGTAGCTGTTTTTGTTTCACACCACTACTTACATTAAACTTGGAGAAGCACCGTTTGTTTATCTTGTATTGTTAGATTTTATTTTATTTTTAATTTAATATAGGTTAATATTAATTATGATTTTGAGCAAAGATAATATGATCAAATAAGAAACATAATATAATCCTAAAGTCTAATTTAATTAGTAGACTTATTATTCTAATTAATAAGATGTATGTTTGGTTGTGTACACATAATAAGTCTATTCAGGATTATTAGATAGAAACTCTAATGCACCTATTATAAAAGTGAGTGCTATGTCCCTCTTTTTGATTATCTAATGAATAAAGTTTTATCTTTATCATCTAAGAGACCTAGTTGTGTGATAAGGAAAGAAGAACTTAGTGCATTTGATAATATTCAATCATGTTTCTTTCACTTAGTATGTTGATATATTTTAATTGTGTTGTTTCTTGTAACTTGTTTCAATAATATGGTGTTCTATGAATTCATATATGATCTGGGGCATTGAATAATTTATATTCCTAATTTTATCTTTCAATTGGTATCAGTGCAAGATTACATGATCTTGAAACCCATGTATTTATTTATTTTTTCTCCATGTGATTTGCACGTATGTCCTTCTTACTCTTTTCTTTTGAAAGTTTTACATGATACTCTATACTAGGTGTAAAGATTCCTATTTTGCATTATTTTCTGTGATTTAATTGAATATCTAGTAACATGGATTTTCACTTTCAAAGTTAGACCTTTGCAACATGGAATAAGGATTATAGTTTTTAATTATTTTGATCTGTTTATTTATTGTGGTTTTATCAAATAAAAGGGACCATGGTTTTGTTTGGATTTGTTTATTCGAATATTTATTGGCTTGTTTTTTGATAAGTGATTGAAGAGAGTAGGAAACCTTATTGACAATAATTGCTTTTGATAAAGGTTTCACTAATGATGATTGAATAATGGTTTCACTTATGATTGTTTTTTATAAGAAGTTGATTTTATAACATGGGTTAAATTAAATTATGTTATGTAATGAGTTTGATTAAAACCCTAAATTATAAATTAATCTCAAGTTTATATAAAGCCATAATAAAGTTATGCATGCAAATTTTATTTTTATGTGACATTAGAGATAATCATGCTTTCATATTTCATAAAGTTTAATTTTTGACACATTTTGTGTAGTCAATGTCACATTAGAGAGACTTTGGTATCACTTATAAAGTAGAATCACAATGTTTTAGTACACTTGAATTGTAACATTATTAAGAGATAATTTGTATATCTCATACAGACTATGTTACATATTAAGATATGATTAAAGACATTTATGGCCCATGTCTATAAAGATTAAATCACACTATTGAAGTTATTTTTGCATGAATAATAATAAAATGTATTTGGCGAAAAAGAAAGTCTTATGAATTGATTGATTGTTATCACCAAAGTTAATAGTTTATTTGATTCATAAGATTTTGAACTTTGACAAAAAGGGATGTTTCTAACTAAGTACAAAGTTTTTCTGCCTAAAGGTGTTGACTTTGTATAAGATCTAAAGATGTCATATGAGACATATGATTGGAAAGTGGTCTATTCACCAAAAAGAGGTAGATTTACAAATGTAAGAAAATAATCATGGGTCGTTTCATGTGGAGAATTTGGAATTGTGTATCATGTATTCTGTCCAAAGGTGTTGTGTAATGATATATCTAAATTTTTAATTATGTTATTTTTTTTACAGCTTTTGTATTGGTATTATCCTACAATTTGCTGGCATGTTACATTGTATTTAATCTATTCAGTCACTTTTTTTGTCAACAATAATATGGTCATTGTCAAGGTGTTGATTGGTTTGAATTTCAAGAAGTGAAAGTAAGATGTTGAATTTGTTATTGAAATGATAGAAGTGGATTTGGCAATGACATTAATAAGCCAGATGAACTTATTAAAACTAGCAATGATACACAGAAACAAGCATATGCAACTTGGTAAAAGTCAAATCACATGTATTATTTGACAATGAAGAGGTCTATTCCTTAACACCTAATGAGTAGCCTTCCAGGCACTATTGAGGCTATGGAATTTTTGATTGCTATGTCCTAAAGGTATAAAGTTTCATCAAATACTGAAATAGGTACACTTTTGATAGAGCTTTATGATAGAGTTAGAAGCATTAGAGAATATGTCATCAAGATAGTCCATTATTAGACAAAGCTAGTTCTGAACATTTCTCTCCCTAATGCTTGTATTGTTTATCAAGCATTGGATACCCTCTTTATTGATTTTGGTTTACTTGTAACCATATATAATTCTCAGGATGAGGCATAATGTATCAATGACCTAATCACCAGGTGTGTTGTTGAGGAAGAGAAATTAAAGAGTGAGAAATCACAAGTTGCTATTTTTGTGTCCAAGCCCAGCAGCAAAGGAAAAGGTAACAAATCTAAATTTCTTACTCTTAAAAATGTTTAGAACAATAACTCTAATTAGTCAAGTATTGTGGGTGTCAATAAACCTATTTTTAAGAAAGATTAGTGCCACTTTTGTAAGAAGAAAAGTCATTTTAAAATGAATTGCATCAAATATAAATCTTGGTTAGAGAAATATGAGATTAAAGATAAATCTTTGGCCCTTGTTTTATATGAATCCAATTTAACTATGGCCCCATTGAGTTCTTGGTGGCTTGAGTAAAGCGATTAATCATGTTACATTCATTATGTAGTGGTTCATAAGTAAAAGGATGCCAAATAAAGATGAGAGTAAACTTGTGGTTAGCAATAACATAGAGGTGGATGTATAATTCATAGGACTAGTTTGTTTAAATTTAGATTCTAGTTTTAAACTTACTTTAGGAAATACATTCTATATATTGTCTTTTAAATGGAATTTGTTTTTAGTTTTGGACAAAGAAGGTTACACTTTTGATTTCAAAAATAGGAATGTTTCCTTGTTTTATGATTTAACTATAGTTGGTCATTGTACTTTGTCAAATGGATTATATAGAATGTGTTTGACTCCAATGAAATTTAGGCCCCACATGTAATGTTGAACAAATTTTTGCTAAAAAACCCCTAATTAAGGAAAAGTCTTCCATGTCGTGACATAAAAGATTGGGCCACATTTCTAAGGAAAGAGTAGAAAGATTGATAAAATATAACATCCTGTCTACTCATAAATTTCAGTACCTAAAAACATATGCTAATTGCTGCAAGGGAAAAATGACCAAGATTAAGAAAAAGGGTTCAGTTCATAGTAGTTACCTTTTGCAAATTATTCGTGCAAACATAAATAGCCCTTATAAACCCATTATATGCAACAATAAGTATTTTATAACATTCATGGATGATTTTTTCAAATATGGATATATGTTTCGAATTAATGAAAAGTTTGAAACTCTTAACAAATTCAAGATCTTCATGATTGAAGTTAAGAAACAGTTGGGAAAAGTCATCAAGATTGTTAAATCATATCATCAATGAAAGTATTATAATAAACATGGAGTCTCAAGGTAAATTGAAAGTCTGTTTGCCAAATACTAGAAAGATTGTGGCATTATTACTCAATTTACCATGCCAAATAGTCTTGAACAAAATGACATTACTGAAAGGCAAAATAGGACACTTAAAGATATGATGAGGAGTATGCAAAGTAAAGGTAAGCTTCTCAGCTATCTTTGAGGTAAAGGTATTAAAATAACTTTATATACCTCAATAGAGTGCCTAGTAAGCCTATTCCTAAAACTCCATTTGAATTGTGGACTGGACGTAACTCTGAGTATAGGGATGTCCCTTAGAGGTATGTATTAATAACCCTCATGAAAATAAAATGCATTCTAAATCTACTCATTGTTATTTTATTAGATACCTTTAGCATTCTAAGGGTTATAGATTTTATTGTCAAGATAAAGGTGTTAGAATTGTAGAATTACAAACATCAAAGTTTTTATAGCACAACATGGCTAATAAAAATGACTTTGGTACCATAAATAAGAGTATGCAAATTAAAATGATTTGTATTCCTCTAGTTGTAACATAAGATCTTGTGGAGCCTGAACCTATAGTTGCTCTTATAGAAGAATAAAGGTTTCCTATTCCTAATAAGGTTCTTCAACCATAAGATATAGTTGAACAGGTTCCACTTAGAAGGTCTATTAAGGAGAGGATATCTTATATCTCATCGAACTATATGGTATATTTGGGATAGAATGATTATGACATAGGCCATGTCATTGACCCAGTTACTTATATAGAAATTGTTTCTGGTCCTCAATTTGACAATTGGTGGGATGTAATGAGAGATAAGATGCAATCTATAAAGTATAATATCTAAGAGCTTGTAGAGTTGCCTGAAAGCTACAGACCCATAGAATGCCAATGGGTTTACAAGACCAAAATGGATTCTAAAGGGAAAGTTGAAAGGTTTAAAGGTAGATTAGTTCCCAAAGATTTTACTCAAAGAAAATGGATTAATTTTAATGAGACTTTCTTTCCTGTTTCCTCAAAAGATGCATTTAGAATTATGATGGCACTAGTAGTTCATTATGATTTAGAGTTACGTTAAATGGATGTGAAAATTGTATTTATAAATGAAAACCTTATTAAGGAAATTTATATGGTGCAGCCTAAAGGATTTATAAAAGATAGTAAGGATCATCTTGTATGTAGATGTACAAGATCTATTTAAGGGCTTAAGGAAGCATTTCGATGGTGGAACCTGAAATTGATGAGATAATCACATCTTTTAGGTTTGTTGAAAATAAAATGAATAGGTGCATACATCTCAAGTGGGAGTAAATATATTTTTCTCATTCCTTATGTGGATAATATTTTGTTTGTAAGTAATGATTTAGGTATGTTGCATTAGGTTAATATTGTCTAGACAATTTAACATGAAAGACCTTGGAGATGCATTTTTATTCTAGGTATTGAAATCTAAAGAGAGAGATCTTGGAACTTATTAGGTCTTTCTCAAAAAGCATGCATTGATTGATACTAAAGAGATTCAATATGCATGATAGTAATCATGGAAATTTGCCAGTCCATAAGGGTGATAAATTGAGTTTAGTATAGTGTCCTAAAAATGATATTGAAACAGAGTCAATGAAAAATGTCTCTTATTTTAGTGCAATAGGGAGCCTAATGTATGCCCAGATTTGCATTAGATCGGACATTGCCTATGCAATAGGTCTCTTAGGAAGATATTTGTCTAACCTAGGATGGAATAATTGGGTTGCTATGAACAAAGTTTTGAGATACCTAAAGGGAATTACAAATTGTATATTGATGTATAGGAAGGTTAAAAACTTTGAACTTTTGGTGTACACAAATTCAGATTTTGCTGGTTATAAAGATGATAAAAAATCCACATTTGACTATGTTTTCACACTAACTAGTGGTGCAATTTTTTGAAAAATTGTCAAGCAGACATTATTAACTTCATCCACTATGCATGTTAAGTTTGTGGCATGCTATGGAGTAGCTACACATAGTATATAGTTACATAATCTCATTGCTAAAATGACCATTGTCAGTTCCATATTCATAACCATCCGAACATAATGTGATAATATTGCTACGATTTTATTATCTAAGAATAATAAAGGTACTATAAGGTTTAAGCATATGGAAATCAAGTACTTGACCTTAAAAGAGTTGATAAAAAAAGGTGATATAGAAGTAAAACATATAGCAACTAAGTATATGGTTGTTAACCCATTGACTAAGTGACTCCACCTTGGTGTCTTTAAAGGGCATGTTGCTAGCATGAGTTTGGTAAAGTCATTTGATACCATTGGTTGGTAG
>JANHAO010007771.1:0-19840 GCA_026873985.1 Saraca asoca | reverse complement strand
CTAAACGGACCAAGCCCGTTTAGGCCCGCATCCGCGCGGACCAAGTCCGGTCCGCGCGGACCGGTCCGTTTAGCATCCCTACTTTAGGGTTACAACTTGAAAGAGTTAACGCATTATTGTTTTTCATGGAAACTAATATATTATTTGATGAATGTGAATTATTTACGGAGTTCAAATGAATTTATTGCTGGCGTAAAATTTTTTTATCATCAATAAATAGAATATGTCACATCATTTAAAAACTTTTATGAACACTAAAATTTTTTTAATATTAATATAATAATATATAAATGATAATATAAGATTAATTTATGCTAATATTAAAATAAATTAAATTTAAATCCTTCCACCAAACCCCCAAAAGACTTTAAAGATATTTGGAAGTAAGAAGAAAAAAAAAGAATTACACATTCATATCAGCAGTAGGATAACTGAGTAAGTGTGATCCAGTTGATGTACGTGGAGAGATTAAAATCACACATATAAAAGATTTGATTTGAAAACACCATCTTAAGCCACACAAATAAGGGCATGTAAAAATCAATTCTTTATGATGCATAGTATGGCCATTTAGTGCACAAAATGCATGGATGTAGCTTTCTCTTTGCACAAAAATATGGTACTAAGTTCATATAAGAGTAATCTGATTACTGATTAATGAAATGAGGAGGATTTTTATGATTATTGACGTCTTGATAAATAATAATGAATTTATTTTTAGATAATATATAATTATAATTAAGTTAAATATTATCTAATATGAAATATTTTTATAATAACCCAACGCTTATGATTTCTACTCATTCTTTCTTCAAGAAAAGAAAGAAAAAAAGATTATATCTTTGGTAGGAAAAAAGCTACTCACTCAAGATAGTGATTAGTGACACAAGAAATGAGTGAAAACCCTTGTGAGGCTCTTAGCTGCAAGCTTATCCATTAGGGTAGTGAAGGACAGAGAGGACATGTAATTTATGCCATACAAGTTTTTAAAATCCATCTTTTACTTTTTGAAGCTAAACTTTTCTTTTGATAAGTCTTGTTATTTCATTGGAGGCCATTAATCTAGAAAGAGAAAGAAAAATACGGGTCCCTTATTAACAAGAAAAATATGGAATAAGTCATTATTAAAATGGAACATAAAATTTATAACTTTTCAAATTTTAAAATATGAGTAATAATTATTAAATCAGAAGATTTTGAATTTTTTTTATTATTTTAAATAAAAATAGTGATTTTATGATTTTTTTAATTTAGTGGATCTTTTAAATATGGTCAATAAAATACAACTTTCCAAGCAATAATTGGTCAGATTTGTTTTATGATCATTTTCAATGTGAATATTCATATATATTTCATAAAGACAATATTATCCATAGCCAATAACCGAGTGAATTAGTTGACTTGCTCAAAATTTGTCCCCTTTCGGTGGGTCAGCTTGCGTCCAGGGGTGGGTGGACCTAAAGACTCAAAACTAGCAACTAAGAAGGATAATGGAATGCTTTTCTGATAAAGATCGTTCCTTTTGTTGGTGACGCGTCGGCAGGTTAGACCCACTAAGAATATGGGCTAAGATCTCTTCCTTGGATTCTCAATATTTTCTCTCCCTTTCAAGAATCTAATTTATTATCCATTTCCTATTTATTCATTAATAAATAAAGCCAAAATAATTAAAATTATCTTACAAATTTATGTTCTTATATCACACTTTTTCTTTTCCAGTCGCTTGTATGATGCTTCAAAAGACATTTAATTCGAAAATTTTGAGTTGATCGTAAAATCAAAAAGTAATTCTCTTATTTGATGTATAATTTATGTATAATGAAATCTATCATTATTACTTAATTTTAATAAATTTCCTGATTTGAAACTCTTCCCCTTCTAACTTTGATATTACGTTATTCATAGAAAACAAAAAAACATCTCTCTTTTTATCCTTTTCTCACTTTATAAAGCTCCTATCACCTCAATTCACTATTATCTATCATCATTAGTTATTGTCCACTATCACCTTCAGCTGTTAACCACCACCCACCACCACCATCATTCTTTATTGATCACCGTTTACTACAATCTATAACTACTGACCGCTACGCTCCACCACATTTTGCTATTGATCACCGCCTATTATTATTTACAATCATTAACCACTATCCACCACCACTACCTTTTATCATAGACCACCGCCCACCACTATTATCACTATTGACTAGCATTCACCAATACCTGTTGATGTTGATCATTGCTCACAATCACCTATGTTGTGGGTGAATTTTTGGTATTACGAAATAGGCTGGCAAAGCCCAGTAAGCAAGGCCAATACACGAAGGCCCAGGTCGCTACATCCTGAGATCACTGAGTCAGGATAGTCAGGTCACTGTGCCAAAAGGTCAAATCGCTAGGATGCAAAGCGTGATCCCCGGGATAAAGCAAGGCTCGAACATGCTAAAGTCTAACTCACGTGGCCAATAGCTCACTTAGAGTGAGCTCGCATCGTCAAGCATGCACACGACCTCCAATGGCCCAAGATAGCAACGACCCCGGACAAAGCTCCATGCGCACAACACCTTGCCCAGCTAATAGTTCGCCACACCCAAGACTAGAAGCACACACACTCAGGCAACTTTTGACGCCTGTCTGCAAGAAGCAGCCCACCAGGCCCCATTCATAGAAAGCAACCTGCAGAAGTCATTTTGCAGTAGTTTAGGGAGTCTTGTATATTCAATGTCTGATGTAACATATTATAACATATAAAATTACACTTATATCCTTCTATCCTCCGTAAATAAGAGGAAGGATCATTGTAAAAAAAAAAGCCTTGGCTGAAGTACCGAAACTCTACTAAGATTTCTCCAAATGCAATGAAACAAACCATGAACGTAGGGATCGGTGCCGCTTAATTTTCACCAAACCACGTTAAAACCTCCGTTCTTCCTCCTCCATCCTCTCCTCCTTCAGCTCTCTTGCAGTTAGAAAGTGACTTGAGTCTCGAAAGAACTTCCAATTAGCTGGAGTTCGGCCTAGAACTAAATTCCACTGTTAACATCTTTGACATTGTCTGTGGGGACTTATCGATTTTCAGGCTCATTTTCTGTGTTCCGCATTGTTTCTCCATCTAGTTGCAATGGCTGGAGGAAGAACTACAAGAACTTCCAGCACTCCAGCTTTTCAGCCATCAAACCCCTCTACTATAGGAAACACTTTCAATTTGCCCCCCGTGACTCACCATCAGCTTGTTGCTCCCCCTGGAGCTAACGAAGCACAAGCAACTCACCAACTTTAGCAAGCATTTCAACATACGATGAAAGAGTTGGCTAAAACAATGAAAACATTGGTCTAAATGTAGACTCAAGAGATCACTGCACAACTTCAACAGCTGTGTGAAGAGGTCTGAGATGAAAGATTATCTAGACAGACACTTTGGCACTTTGATTCAGCTCACTCCTCCAATCAGTGAATAAAGTCATGAACTCGCTAATCACATGAAAACCATAACAGTCAGCGACGTGGAAACTCGCATCGAGCTGAGAGCTCGTGCAAGACTGACCAAAGACACACTTCAGGTTGCTGCTCCTGCGAACAGAAGAAAATAAACTAATGATCTTCTGGCAAACAGTCTGAAGCACATGGCCCCACAATAGAGGAATTCCTTCAAAGGATAAAATAACTTGAGGAATACCCTCGAGCTCAAAATGATCAAGCTCACTACGAGGAGAACTCACCTTTCTCAAAAGAGGTTGAAGCACTGCCTCTCCCTCACAAGCTCAAGGTCCCCACAATTCCACCATATGATGGGGAAAGTGATCCGTGCAACCACCTGGATGCATTTAATGTCCAAATGGACCTTCAAACATCCGATCCCCTGATCAAGTGTCATGTTTTTCTAGCCACACTGGGGGGCTTGCCATGAGCATGGTTCAGAAATCTCCCAGCTCACAGCATTAGCAGTTGAGAAGAGTGTCAGAAGAAATTCCTTGATCAGTATCAAGCATTGAAAAGGTAGCTTGTACCTCCTTGCCACCTTGCCATGATCTTCCAACATCGACATGAGTCACTAAGGGATTACATAACCAGATTCAGGCGTGAAGCCAGTTCTATAGAAAATCTTTCAAAAGAAAATATCCTGACAACAATCTCAGTGGAACTTCGTAAAGATGAAAAGTTGTATAAGAGCCTGTACAAGTCCCTGATAAAAGATCTTGTTGAATTCTATGAGCGTGCTGCCAAATAGATCAGGTGGGAAGAAACTTTTGGCATAGAAAAGTCCGAGCAGAAGGGCGAAGCAAACATCTTTGCTCAAAATAAGAGAAGTAATGAGAATGGGAGTAACCATTCCAATAGCTAGCCCGCTAAGAGAACCAAGCACGAGCAACCTCCTCACCAAGGTCGTCGTGAAAGTTACAGTATCCTGTCTGACACTTAAGATAAGATTGACATAGCAGAATGAGACAGTGAAGATTTTGGAAGACCGGAACCCTTAAAAGGCTCTGGCAAGAATAAGGACCCGAACAGGTTCTGCACTTATCACAACAAGGCTAGTCACACTACCTCAGAATATTGGGCACTCAGAAATGCCATTGAAGACCTCATCAAATGGGGTCACTTGCTAGATTATGTGGTGTGCCCCACGAGACAATAGTAGTCCCAGCACCCCTAATAAGATCTTGACCAGGGATAAGCCTCGGTAATAAAGACAATTTACTGAGTCTGAGACCCCATCACCTAAACTCGCTGAGTCACAAAGATGCAAAGTGAATATAACCCGTCCAACAAGGATTCTTTTTCCACCACGCAACGAGATTGTTGTGAAACCACATAATGAGCTTGCCTTTCCGCTGCGCAATAGAGTTATCTTGAGACTGAGCAACAAGCTTGCTCTCCCACTGAGCGACACAAGACATGCCGTCTTATAGAGCGATGCTTAAATTGTCCCAGACGAGCAAAGAGCAACAAGCTTGTTATCTCACTAAGCAATGTGCCTACTGTGAAACTGTGCAACAAGATTACCCTTTCACTAAGCAACAAGATTGCCCTAGAACTGAGTGACAAAATTGTTGGTGTAGTCATACAAGCAAACTAGCTCAGGCAACGAGAATGCCAGCTGAATTCGATCGAGACAAACCATAAATGTCCCACCTCGAGCTCGCCCAGACATGACTTACATGGTCTAAAACCATCAAAATCAATACATGGAAGAAGCAATGAGATAGAAACTTGAGATAATAACGCTGCAAAGGAAGCTTTTACTAGCAAAGTTTCGAGCTGCCAGTCCGTAGAGCGAATTATGAGCTAGAGGGCTAGTATTGTGGGTGAATTTTTGGCATTACGGAATAGGCTGGCAAAAGCCCTGTAAGCAAGTCCAATACATGAAGGCCCAGATCGCTACATCCTGAGATCGCTGAGTTAAGACAGTCAGGTTACTGTGGCACAAGCTCGAATAACTAGGCCGCAAGGCGAAAAGCTCAAGTCGCTGTGCCAAAGGTCAAACCACCATGATGCGAAGCATGAGCCTTGGGACAGAACAAGGCTCGAACATGCCAGAGTCCAACTCGCATGCCCAATAGCTCACCCAGAGCGAGCTCGCATTGCCAAGCACACACATGACCTCCAATGGCCCAGGACAGCAACGGGCCCCAAACAAAGCTCCCTATGCCCAACACCTCGCCTAGCTATTAACTTACCACACCTAAGACCAGAAGCACACACCATCAGACAACTTCTGATGCCTGTTTACAAGCAGCCCATTAGGCCTCACCCGTAGAAAGCAACCTACAAAAGCTATTTTGCAGCAGTCTATGGAGTTTTGTACATTTAATGTCTGATGTAATATATTGTAACAAAAAAGCCTTGGCTGAAGTACCGAAACTTTGCTGAGATTTCTCCAAAAGTAATAAAATAAACCGTGGATATAAGAATTGGTGTCGCTTGATTTCCATTGAACCACGTTAAAAACCTCCGTTCTTCCTCCTCCATCCTCTCCTCCTTTAGCTCTCTTGCAACTAGAAAGCAGCTTGAGTCTCAAAAGAACTTTCGGTTGGCTGGAGTTCAGCCCAGAACTGAATTCCACCATTAACAACCTATGACTGTTAACCACTGCACACTACCACCTATTGTTGTTAACCACTATTTATCACCACCACCTATCTTTGTTGACCCTCATCCACCATCACTATTGTCATTGACCACCACTTCTACCACCAACTATTGTTAACCATTGCCCAATGCCACCTATCATTTTTTACCTCTATCAAACGTCACTTACTATTGTTGTCAATTATCCCATCGTTGTTAATCACTACAAAATCAAACACTAAAAAAGAGAATCATAACTAATGTGTTTTCATTTTCTAATGAAATCAAACAAATCAAAAAATAACATTTACCGTTATTTTTATTTCTCGTTATTCGATTTTATTATTTTTTTATTTTTACAAATTAAATGAAACAACTCTTAAATAATAATTATTTTTTAATTATATTAATAATTTTAGTGAGTTTCATAAATTACATTACCAACTATAATTAATATTAATAATTTGATTATCTAGTCACTAAATATAGTTTGATATAAATAGCTTGAATAATATGTAAGAAATTTTAAGTGCTCGTCAATATCATAATAATGGCGATGACCGGTAAACTTTGTTGAACCTCATGAGATATGTAGAAAAAGACTAAAATGCAAATACCAAAAATTTGAAATTTTTATGGATTGTCATCGTCTATAAAAATGATTTTCTTTCCGAACCAATCTAAGCCTTATCTTTTCTGAATCTAACAACTTTATAGAAATTTTAATATTCTCATAATATCCTATCAAATTTGAGCACATGCTTTTATAACCATTTGAGTTTATGAGATAATATCCATACCAAAAACAATTCCACAAAAAGTATATTCTATTTTTTTTATATTAAAATGGACAGTAGATGTGTAATTGCCATTCAAAAATTGCAAAACCCTCATAGAGTTGTCCATTTGTGAAAAAGCTAACTAAGCATTGAAAAAACACAAGCAAAGAAAGAATGTGAAAATCCCTCCAATAATCCAATATTGTTTGCACAACAAGTTACTTAATTATGTAAAGGTTTTCTTTTTAATCTTGCTTTTATGGGTGCACAAGTAGGTGTTATTTCACAACTGGCTTCCCTATTAATCATTGTGGGAACAAAGAAGAAAGTGTTGTATGATTGTCTGTTTTAATTACACAAACAAAGTGAAAGGTCTTCCAATGCTTAACTAACAAGAAAACTAGGGTTCTCTCCTTTTTTGCATAAAACTCCATTACAGTTTACAATGTGCTTCCAAATGAAACGAAATGTAGTTGTTTTACACTTGGTGCAATCTTATTGGTTCCATATTGCATTGTGGATTAGATCAAATCCATTGGTTTGATTAGTGGAGCTCATAGATTGGACATGCTTTCATTTATTGCCAAAGAAAACGTTGGGAAATGCTACTAAAAAATTTAAACATCCAACATCATGATATGATATTTAAAATAGAGTTAACCATCCAATTGAAATTTGAAATATTAAAGAGAAATTGAATTTATATTGAAAAAAAATTAATATCAATCTAGTATAATCATCATTTCTTTTGTTAAAATTATATATATGATGTATGCTTGATAAACGTTGATCCACACAAAAGTTAAATTTCACTACAGAATTGTTATTAAAAGAAGTTATGAATAATAATTTATTTGAAATCTCAAAAGTCTAAATTCTTTACTCGATTAAATCCATAAATCATAAATTCTTAAGTCTTCACACGTTTTATGAATTTTTAAGTTAATTTATATTATCATTTCAAATAATAAATGTATTAAAATAAATCAAAGCAAAAAATTTGAATGAAAATGACTCTTCATATGAAATTTAATATCAGTAATATTAAATTAATATAAAATTTTTAAAATTAATTTTAAAATATCTTTTAATATTAATCTGACATCTCTCTTATACTAATCTAATCCTCTTAACTAAAGTGGGTTATATTGGCTGCATGAGTTGGTATATGATCAAATGATGACAAGCTATCATATGTCCCCAGTGTCATAAAAAAAATAAGTAAAATTGCAAAAATTAAAAAGAGAGTTCCATTTAGCATACATAAGAAATATAAGCACATTTTTTTTAAAAAAAAAAAAGAGACAATTTATTAACTTGGAAGATATATATCTAAATTAGAACATCTATATTTGTTGGCCTCTCTTTAGAGACATGAACATATTAAGGGCGATTTATATAATTATATTTTATCTAGTTTAGTAATCAATATGGAATGTTACTAGATAAAATGGATCTAAGTCACCATCTTGAAAATTATTTCACTCAATATTCAGCCTACGAAATTTCACATAAAAAATAATTTCTAGATTAATGTTTATTTTAATAAGCTCATTGTTTTAGCCAAATCTATTATCTTGCTAATAAGCTGGGACCGGATAAAGAGTATTTTATTCTTGAAAATGTCTTATGAATTAAATATTTAATTTATTTTAAAATGTGCCTTTGGAATTTTTGTTAGGAAGAATTGTTAGCTTTAGAGTAGAGATTGTTTACCTTAAAGATTATTTGATCAAGACACTCTAAGCTACATTTTGGTTTTAATGTTGAAAAACAAATTTTAGTTATGATATAAAAATATATTTGTTTTATTATTTGTTACTGATTTCTATTTGATTTTAGGTTATATCAAGCATATAAGATTTTGATACAAGAATATTGTTTTTTTGATCTTTTGTTATTTTATTTTACTTAGGACTATATTATAAATAAACTCATATAGTAGTTAATCCATATCTTTTTAAATCAGGAAAGTAAGAAGAAGAGAAAAATGTTTTGAAGAAAATCATTTTTTTAAACAGTTTTTAGCATCGAAAATCGAAGTCACTTCGATTTATACAAGAATTTTTGCAAACGTAAATCGAAGCTACTTCGATGTATATAAGAAATTTTTGAAAATTCAAATTGAAGTCACATCAATTTATGTAGTTCAAAGTAACTTATCGAAACTTTTGATTTTTTACCACTTCGATGCATACATCAATGTAACGATGAAAAATAATATACTATACATCGATTGCACACTGATGTATTAGTGAATAAACAGACTATAATCAAAGTCACATCGATGTATTGACGAATAAATAGTTTTTTTGTTGCAGACGGTTATGACAGTTATAACCACTTAACTACCACCTAACTGCTCTGTTTATATAAACGATTTTTCTCATGAAATCATCACGATTTGATTTAGTTTTGATACAATTGATTTATAGAGCTCAAATACAATTCTTACACAAAAAGAATTTGAGAAAATTACTACTGAATTCTTTCTTCTTCATTTCTACTTTTTCTGAAAGATATTTTTCATATTTTTTATCAAGCTTTCTGGATCATCATCTATAAGAGCTTATCTTAGTTTGTTTAAGATTTACATTTTAAACACCTGGTATTGTATTTCTTACATTTTTTATCTCTATTTCTATTTTGAGATTTCTAGGGATTTAAAAATATTGTATAGGTTAGCAAGAACCTGTCAAATCTTGTGTTTTTCTTAGGTTTAGAAGAGCTTGTGTCCAATTCTTCTAGATTAACAAGAAGCCTGTTAATTTCTTGTGATTTTATTGTAAAAACTAGTAGTTCAGAAGTCTGGTAATCCTGATATTTTTTGTGATCAATTGAAAATGTTTTTCGATTGATGAAAGATCAAGTGAAGTACACTTGAATTGCGATTTTAATTCAAGTTGAACTATTTTAAAAATCTGTGTTTCAATTTCTATTTTAATTTTCATTCTCTGTTTTCTTTATTAATTCTTAATATTTGTCTATCTGCATGATCAATTAACAATTCTGCTCTTAATATTTAGATTTGGTTTAAATAAACAAAGTTGTATATCAATCTCCAACGACATAAAGGCAAGATCCATATTTAATTCTGCGCATTTAATCTTTAAAGTTTTTACCCACCAATTTTATTTCTTTTTGGGGACCTGACAAGAATAATGAAAAATTAGTTTTTACTACGAGAAAATATGATAAATTCATTCAAATAAAAAAAAAACTAAAAACAAGGGTGAAGTTTTCAAATACCAAAAGTAAAAGCTACAAAATAACACCGATAGGAGTTAGCTCTAATAGTCATACTTCAAGTTTCATATCATAGAATTATAAATTGGAATCCTTTTAATAATAATTTTCAAACATTTCTTCATAATTTCAGTCGACAAAGAAGCTCTTAAATTAAGGATATGACTCTTTTGGAATTCAAAATCAGTTGTTCTCACCATACGCGATTGAGAGGCTAAACAATTTTTAGGTTTAAAAAAAAAGCCAGAAAAGAACACAACCAGATTACATAATTCTAATGCCATATGAAAAAGGGAAATATTAGAACACAACAATTACTCATAATCATTTTGTTAATTTTACAAGTGATATAAATTAAATAAATTAAATTATCTTCATTTTTAAAAATTAATAGGATCAGTTTAACTGTATTACATAATTGTGAATGGTGATAACCATAATATACCTTAATCTTGGGAGATGAGTTGTACTTGGGAATGCCATGGTTTGTAGTACGTTATTTTGATAGGAAAAAAAAAAAGGAACATATTTTGTGATGCTTCTAACGGTGCTTTCTAAAAGCCAAGGCTACTTTTTAAAAAAGCCCAGTATTGTGGCTGTTTAAAATACGAAATATCTAAAAACATTTTCAATTTCATTCTTAATTTGTCATTTTCATGACCAAATTTTGAAATTAAACATTTTGCATTCAGCTTTAAATATCTATTTAATTATTTCTGTATTTTTCAATATGCTAAGCAAGTCTGTAAACTGTAGAAGGACCTAGAAGTTATTTGTTGTGCACACTCATCAACCATTAAATCCTATCCTTACAAAAATCAACCTTGTCTCAAGTCAAATTTTGGTCTCCTTCTTCCCTTACCTTTAACTCACTCTACCTCATAACCCATCCAAACTATGGTATATCCACTAGCCACTACAAAACCTAATCCAACTTGGGCAAGCTCTAAACCCAACCATTCGTAATCCGATGAACATTATCACTAATCTGATATAGACCTACCAGTATTTTCAAATAAAAACCCTCAAAACCATAATCCATATATATAACTCCCACAAATCACCTATACAGTTCTACAAAACCCAAACTATCTTCTCCATCATCAGTAAAACCCCATTAATTACACTCATAAGCCATATGATCCGTTGAATCCAACTATTGATCTTACCCAAAGTTTCAAACAACATTCCTCTTGCCATGAGATTCAAACTGTCAACTCACATTGAGTTCTACAATAGAACAACAGATCCATAGGAACACCTGGAGGCATTTCGGGCATCTATGCTATTATCTAAAGCCCCAAATACTATTATTCATCTGGCTTTCTCCACCACTCTAAAGAAAGCTGGATTGCAATAGTTTACGATGCTACCCCATTAATTGATCAACAGATTCTGATAGATGGCCAAGGTATTTTCTACTCATTTTGCAACTAGTCGAGTATCTAAAAGATGTCAACCGCTATAGTTAACTTCTAATAAGGATGAAAAAAGATGTTGAAGGAATATCTTGCTCATTTCTATCAACACTTTGGCTCTAGAAATCAAAGACCTCAATGAAGGAGTAACAATACATCATATCAGTTCTAATATTTGTTAAGGGTATTTCTCCTTGTTTTTGGCAAAATGTCTAGCGTTGTCTCTTTCTAAACTTTTAACTTGGTCATAAAAGTATATAAATGTTGAAGAGTTGGAATTTGCTCGGAGATAGACCAAGTAGAGTCAAACAAAAAGAGTGCAATCCAAGGACAAAGGATGCAAATACTAGTGAATGCCACCACACAAACAATATAACAATTATTAACTATTGAATGCACCAATCAATCACTTCATCCAAGATGTTCGAGTAGCAAATTAATGAAGTCCCTGCAACAAAAGCCAAGAAAATTCCCTCCAATAGATAAGTCTAAGTATTGTAAATTTTATCATGATTATGGTTATCAAACTAATAATTGTGTCACATTGAAGGATGAGATTGCGGCATTGATACGAAGAGGACACTTTTCCAAATACAAGAAATTCCAAAGGGAAAAGATGACCAAGAAAGAGAATATGTAGGGATCATAACCACTTGTCGTGGCCTAATAGAATGGATGGAAAGAAAATAAAGGATAAGTTTCCAGTTCTAGGATGGTTGAAACAATGACAAGAGGTTTTGCTAGAGGAAGAGCCTCCAAAAATGCTAGGAAAAGGCATCTCCAGTCCATGATAACCATCGAAGGGAAGAAGAGGAGAGAGCACTATGATCATCGAGACCATGATGACCCAATGGTGATCTCAAGATTGATCCACAATTTCATAGTCAAGCAAATTCTTCTTGATTAAAGAAGTTCCACTAACATTTTATGTTTGCATACTGTTAATGGTCTTAACATTTTGAAGAGCATGTATAAAGCTTATAAAAGTGTTTTTATGGGCTTTATAGGATGACAGGTATAAGCCAAAGGAACAGTTACTCTAAAGTGACGTTAAGCACCTAACCATTGACAAAGAACCTTGGTGTGAACTTCTTGATTGTGGCCACATCAAATAATGCTACAATGCAATTCTTGAATGATCATCTTTAAATCAAGTAGGAGCCATCATCTCCATTCTGCATTATTGATGAAATTCCCTATTGTAGAGGAAATAGGAGAAACCTAAGCTGATCAACAAGTGGCCCACAAGTGTTGCATTGCCAACTTGGCAAAAAGCAAAGAGAGTATAAGTGGAATAAAATAAGTGGTCATTAATCCACCTGATAATGAGTGCTAGATGGTAGACTTAACCTTGTAAGATGCCAAGGAAGACAATATGTGTTTACTAAAACCAGAGTCAGAATTAAAAGAAGTCTGTCTCTTTGGGGAAAATGATGAAAGAGTAATAAGAATCGTAATAGATCTCGACAGATGATAAGACCTAGGTGATTGGGCTACTTAAAACATACACTGAGATTTTTACTTGGGTGGCCATGGACATACCTGGATTGATCTGAGCATAGCATGTCATAAGCTATCAATTAAACCTCATATAAAACCCCTATAGCAAATTAAGAATAACCATGGAATCAAAAGACAGAAGATTATAAAAGAAAAAGTAGGAAAGCTATTAAAGGCTAGTTTCATTCATGAAGTCCCATACATAACATGACTAACAAATATAGTCCTTGTAAAAAAGGCTAATAAAGGCTAATAGAGGGTGGAAAATATGTGTTGAATCCACGAACCTCAATATAGAATGTTTGAAAGACTCTTATTCATTACCAAACATTGATCAACTGGTCAATAGCACCTATAGTTTTGAGGTTTTAAGTTCTGAGGATGTGTTCGTAGGATATAATGAATTAAGAATATGCCTTGAGGATGAAGACAAGACTACATTCATAATTAATCAAGGGGGTATACTTCTATATGGTGATACCATTTGATCTCAAGAATACATAAGCAACCTAGGAAAGAATGATGAGTAAGGTCTTTGCAAAGCAAATATGGAGAAATATAGAAGTGTATGTCAACGACATGCTTATCAAATTGAAGAATATAAGCTAGCATTAGGCAAAATTGGAAAAGACATTCAACATCCTAAGGAAAAATTGAATGAGGCTAAACCCTAAGAAATGTGCATTTGGGATAAAAGCGGGAAAATTTCTTGGCTTTATGCTTACCAAGCAGGAGATAAAGACAAATACCTCTAAGTGCTAGACAATCATCAATATGAAAAGCCCGTCAAAGATCAAGGCAATTCAGGTGTTGAACAACAAGATCACCGCCCTCACTTGCTTCAAGTCCAAGTCAGCAGACAAATATGCTCATTTAATTGATTTACTTAAAATTGGTAAAAACTTTGCATGGACTGATAAATGCGAAAAATCTTTCAAAGAATTAAAAAATTACTTGGCCACACCACCTATATTATCTCAACCAAAGCCTAGTGAAACATTGTATTTGTGCTTAGTGGCAACTAAAAAGGGTAGTAAGTTCAGTACTTATCTGAGAAAATGAAAGGAAGGAAAAGCTAGTGTATTTTATAAGTTGAACACAGTATAGAGTAGAGACGAGATATTAGAAGATAGAAAAGTTGGCTTTCACTCTACTTTCAACATCCCAAAATTTGAAGCCTTATTTCCATAACTATTAAATTATTGTTCGAAAGGATGCTCCTATCATACAAGTACTCCATAAACCAATCTCACATATTAACTTATAGCTTGGGTAATAAAGCTCTATGAGTATGACCTCATATATAAGGCAACGAGAGTGATAAAAATGCAAACATTGGCAGATTTTGTAATTGAAATGACCAAGGTAGAGAAAGTCAAGTCGAGTGACCATGAATGAATCCTATTTGTTAACGGATCATAAAACAGTAAAGGAAGTAGAGCAAGAGTAATCTATCTTAAAAAGACCTAGAGACTTGGTATTAAAATACTCATTGAAGTTTGACTTCAAAGCGACTAATAATTATACAGAATATGAAGCATTGATAGCATGCCTACGACTAGCAAAAGAGGTTGGTTCTAAATTGGTGAAAATTATAAGTGATTCTTAATTGGTGATCTCCCAAGTAAAAGAGGAGTATAAAATCAAAAAGCTAATGTTGGTCAAATATGCCCAAATGGTGAGAAATTGGCTAGGAGAATTTAAATATGAATTAGCAAGAATCCCTAGAAGGAAGAATGACCAAGCAGATACACTCGTTAAACTAGCGAGCACCAAAAAAAACTGTCTATAATCAAATAGTAATATAAGAAACGTTACACACCCCTCATACTAAATAAGTGATATGTGTAAAACTGAGTGAATCTTGGGTGATACTAGTTATATCATTTTTAAAGGATAGATGTTTGCCAGAAGATAAGAAGGAGGCTAAAAAAGTTGAACGATATTTAGCTTATTTCTTTCTAGAAAACAATTAGTTATATAAGAAAAGCTTCACTTTCCTATCTTTAAGATGTAGCTTCATTTTCCCATCTTTAATATGCTTACAACCAAACAAGGCTAGTTATGTCTTAAGAGAAATTCATAAAAAGATTTGTGAGAGTCACCTAGCTTACACAACTATTAAATTAAAGGCCATTTATTGGTATATTATTAGCCCAAAATGAAAAAGGAGACAATTGAACTAGTTTGGAGATGTGAAAAATGCTGAAATTTTGCCAAAGTTCAAAGAAAGCGAGTAACAAACCAAATGCTTATGGTTTTTCCAAATCCTTTCAACCAATGGGGAATTGACCTCTCAAGAACCTTTCCAGTGATCATATCTGACAATGGAAAATAGTTTGTTAGCGATAATTTTAAAGATTTTTACCAAAGGTAAATTCAATTAACCTAACATAATCAAGTGAACATTTTACTTATTCTTGATAATGAAGGTTAGGGATCAAACAAAAATACACATCCGTTGAACACCCCCACACCAATAGGCAAGCTAAGCTAGTAAGCAGAGTTATCCTAGAAGGGCTAAAGAAAAGGATGGACAATGCAAAAGGAAAATGGGCAAATGAGCTACCCAGTGTCCTATGGTCTTATAGAATAACTCTGCACTCAACTACAAGAAAAACTTTATTCATGTTTACTTACAGGTGTGAAGCTATACTCCCGGTTGAACTAGGACAATACTCTTATTAAAGAGAACATTATAAGTAAGAATAGAATGAGAAAATAAAGTAGAGAAAGGCTAGACATACTAATGGAAGTCAAAGACATTGCTCACCTCTACAACAAACGATGCAAAGGCAAAATAGTTAAAATTGCCAACAAGAAGATTAATAAAAAAGAGTTCACAAAGGGCATGTTAATTCTCTATCAAACAGACTGGCCATAAAAGACCTAGATAAAAGGAAATCTAGCAGTAACATAGGAAGGTCCTTATAGGGTGAAGGACAATCTATTGAACCATATATATTCCCTTTAGATAATTAAAGGGAACCCCATTCCTCGCACTTGAAATGGAACACATCTCAAGACTTACTATGTGCAAATCTAAGGATTAGCCCATCAGAAAAATATGTAAATAAACAATTGAAATATGAAATTAAAATTAAGATTCCTCACCATTCGACTTGTTATACCTTATTGTCATAGCCCAAGTAGTCCTTCGATACGTGAAACCCAAGTACTTCCCTCGATATTAAGTTAAAACCTGAGTAGTCCCTTGGTACATAAAACCAAAGTAATTCCCTTGGTACGTAAAACCTAAGTAACCACTCAATATATAAAACTCGAGTAGTTCCCTTGATATGAAGTTAAGCTTAATCAATCTTTTCGGTATTCAAAGCTCGAGTAGACCCAATGCACTCAAAGAGAGAGTAATCCTTCAAAAAACTCTTAATATGACAAGAACAAAACAATTCTTTGAGAATTAAGCAAAAGAACTTAGCAAAACAATCAGCACAGAAAACCATTTTAACTGTCAGATGACCCATAGGAAGCCGAGATGACTAGCTCATCTAACTACTCTGAAAGGTACCAAATCAGCATCACAAAAACCAAACAACACAGATCATAAAATAGATATGGAAAAAAAATCATATAACATTGGCCCGATTTGAGGTTGAATGGTGAGAAATTTAAGTCATATACAAAATATTGACTCAATGGATGTTGAATGACAAAAATTCATAGTCACAAGTAAAACATTGACCTACTAAAGATCATATGACAAAGAAATGAAGTTGCACAAATGTTAACCCATTGGAGGTCAAGTATCATAGTGTGAAAAGCTCAAATTTCATACAAAGTAGCCCATTGGAAGCCAAAATATAAAAACTAGTCTAAAAAAGAACAAACAATTGCATGCAAAAAGAAACATCCATATAAACACCCAAAAGGTCACAAGGCAATTGAAATCATCTCAAGATACAAAATTAAAAAGTATTAAAAATGTAAAAACATCTAAAAGAAGGTATAAGTGATTAGACAAGGCTAAGCTCCTTCAACATGGTTGCAAGAGACTTATACATGTTGGTCTTCAAGTATTCAACCAACAAGTTGGAGTTTAAGTACTTCACTTGCTCAATGGCTTGATTGAAACCTAACTGGTACATGGGACAGGAGAGAACTGCTGCCTTTTTCACTACCTCTTCTAGTTCCTTCTTCTCGGATGTAAAAGTCCCCTTGTCTTCCCCAAGGCCTTTTTGCTCGCCCTTAAGTTCCTGGTCCCTCTAAAGAAAAAGATCAGTTGACTTATCCTTCTTAGCTCTCATTGCATCCCTCTCCTTGGCCAACTTAGAGATACGATTAGTCAACTCTTGAATACTTTTGTCTCAGTCAGCCAACTCTGCAGACTTGGCATCCAACTCTTTTTTTAAACCCTCTTGAGCACTCAAGTCACCCTTGAAGTGCTCTTTCTCAACCCATACCAAGACAGGAACAACAAGAAGGATGGAAGTAGTCGATCAAATGATCTAGGCAGTAAAGGATTTGACAAGTCTTATGGGACTATGGTTGCATAAAAATGCCTCATTCCACTCCAAGTCGTTCAGAGTGAACAATTAAACTCACCGAAAGTAGGTATAATTCATATTATATACCATAAATTGTCTATGGTTTTGATGTCAAAATTTGCTCCTTCTAGCATGTTGACTAATTGAATTTTTAACCAAGGCCCTAACTTGATCTCTTTTGCAATAAGGTGGAAACGTTAGAGGTAGAACTCATTACTTTGCCTTTAGAGGAGTCACTCAACTTATAGGAGCATTTGCAGGATGACAAGGCCTTTGAGTGACTAGAGGAGCTCTTAGCATGCCTTGAGGACATTTGGCTACATGTCTTCTTTGAACTTGGCTTCAAAGCAGTAACAATTTGATCAGATGGTGGAGCAATCGACTTCTGCATGGCCAAAGCTCGAGCATAAATTTCCTTAAGACGCTGGGGGTTTATCTTCAAGTGGTGAATTTTAATGATCTTATTATTAAGCCAATAATTTGAAAAGAGAAAAATGTAAGTTAGCATATAAAAGCAAGAACAAAACTAAAACGTAATGCATGAAAAGAACAAATTAGGCATTAAATGGCCTCAAAGCCAAAAAATGAGCAATCAGATCTTACTCACCATTGGAAAATTCTTTGAAAGGGTGATTATGTGGTTGCTTAGTGGGAATATCCCTCTGGAATGCAGTGAAAGGAAAAGAAACATGTAGTTGATTAACAACATCCCCAAAGAACATAATAAAAGAAGTTGTGTCATAGCTACACAAGTGCTTGCAGGCTTGAATGAAGTCTCTTTGATAGACTCCCTTATACTGTGGATCTCCTCTAAACTCTTTATAACTTCTGGATCTCACCATTCAGGAGAAGCAAGAAGCATCTTCACATCCAGATGGATTCATTTTAGGTCATCTAGAACAATGTCAATCAAATAAGCTCATTCAACCCCTCTGTTGTCTTGAAAACAATCAACCATTGCAATAAGAAGTAGTCAAGCAAATTAAAAGCGATGTCTTAAAAAGAGTACTCTCCAAGACCCGAGGATAATGAGAAGTCAAAGTTAAACAACAAATGAATGGGGTCGCTTGTCCTTCCAAACATGAAAATAAAAACTTGAAAGGTTAAAGTTCCACCCCCAAAATCAAGCAAAGATAAAATGACTAGGTCAAGCGATGAAAGCAAAAAATGATAGCAAAACTAAGGGACAAAATCAATGGTTTGCAGAGAAAAGGAAGGAAAGAGAAAAATTAGAAGCCTAATATTTTCTTCAAGCAAGACAAAAATACAAAAAGTTCAAAAGCAAGCAAAAAATTAAAAACACCAAAAGGTTAAGAATCAAGCAAACTTCACAAAAATAATAGGTACTAGCAAAACATTAAAATAAAAACTAACAAAATGTAAAGCGAAGAGACCACAAATACAAGTTTCACACAGGAAAGTAGTAACGGCAAAGGCAAAAGGAAGAAGTAAAGTGAAAATAGAAGGAAAGGACCATACCTAAAAAAAAAAGCCCTGAAAAGTCATAGGGAAAATGTTGAAATGTTGTAAGAGTTACAAAAGAAGGATGCAAAGTACAAAGTAAAGAGTAAAATGACACTAGAGGTAAAAATATGTTTTGGAAAATTATTTTGCCATTTAAAGAAGAATGCAGGGATGATCCAATGACTATGGTGCAAAAGGATGAACGATCTAGATCAACAATTAATGACCTACCTCAGGAATACAAGCATAATGATTAATGCTTATAGACAACCATTTATTAGCTAATATCAAAAGATCAGAAGTCTTCTTAGGTCAAAAGACACTGTTCAAGTGGGGGAGGCAAATGATATAACCCAAAATAAACTCACTTGAATTGTGGTTAATTGGCTAGCCCAATAAACTAGCTAAGTAAACCAATTCTATCAAAAGTAGGCCATTTAAAGTAAGGTCATGATCAAATGACTAGCCCATAACACCATGGACAAAGCCCAAGTCCTTACAAGTGGAACAAATCACACGAGAATGCTGGTCTAAGGCTAAGCAAAGCTATAATCAAACAACAAAAGCCCTGGTTGATCGACTTGACTTATAACTTGGCTACTAAGCTCATCACGGCTAAGACAACCCTTCAATAGCCTAATATCACTCAGTACTATCAAGGGCATGCATGAATGGCATGATTATATCATCAACTATGTGGCGAGAATCTTACTCACACTAATAATATGTTATGAACACATAGATGCTCTCCAATTGTTCAAAAGTATGTCAAATAGTGTTAGTCTGATAGGTGCCCTAGGGCTAATGTGATTGAGCTCTATTGTATCTATAACTGTACATTCTGTATTGATTTGATAAT
>JANHAO010007770.1:0-19849 GCA_026873985.1 Saraca asoca | reverse complement strand
TTCAAATTTTTTTCAAAAATAAGAAGAATAACTATTTTCATTAATGACAAAATTGTAAATAATATTAAATACATTTTTTTATCTTTAAAAATAAAGAAAACACATGTTTTCAAAATTTACATCCGAACAAGTTTTTTATTTTTTAGTTCTAGAAAAACAGTTTTTAGAAACAGTTTTTAAAAAACTATTTTCAAAAATAATAAAACAAAAATACCTGAAAACACTTCCAAACAGGCCCAAAACTTCTCCGGAACTTTCCAAGATAAGAGTGAAGCTTCTCAAGGAAGCCAGTGACAAAATAAAAACAAATGTTAAATGAAGGAGGCAAAAGGGCGGCTAAGTTTGTTTTCAAGTATTTTTGTTTTATTATTTTTAAAAATTATTTTTTAAGAACTAAGAAATAAAAAATTTATTTAAATATAAATTTTAAAAATAAGTATTTTCTTTATTTTTAAAAATAAAAAAATATATATTTAATATTATTTACAACTTTATTATTAATAAAAAGAGGTATTATTTTTATTTTTTTTTTAAATCTGAAAATAGTTATATACAAAAATAAGGGAAAATATTATTTTATTGTTTCTTAAAAATTATTTTTCAGTTATATTTTTAGAAAATAATTTTTAAAAAATAATTTTTAAAATAGATTGTCAAATAGATTTTTTTATTTTTATAGAATAAAAAAATAAAAAAAAAACAACTTCCTAGACAGTCCTTAAATTATCCTGAAAAATGATAATTCAAGGAAAAAAAAAGAAAAAAAGAAAGAGAAAAGGGGAAAAAGGAAAAAGAGAAAAATAATTTACCTGAGCCCAAAGTGTGGAGGAAGGGAATGTTGAGATGACTTACGCTTGATTAGAATTAAGAATGATACTTGTGACCGATTAGTGGTCCAATAAGATTACAGATGCAGAATTCTTTACTTGTAATTATCTACTTATAAATATTGACTTAATAATGGATTACATCGTAAAATTTCTTCTTCTCGTCTGTGAGACATCACAAACTCTTTTTTATGCATCAGTCTAATAACCATAACCAAACTTATCAGTCTAGCAAGAAATGGCCATAAATTACCCTATTCATGTTCGTTTCAAACATTAAAAACTAAGTTGCAAATTGTAATTGTCTTGTGACACTTACATACATGCATTTGCCCCTAAAGTGTGCGGGATCATGGGCCTTAAGGTTTAATTGATTTTTTGCAAAAAAAAAAAAAAAAGGTTTAAATTAAAAGTTGAGAGGATTAATTTTGTGATTTTAAGGTTGAGAGATAAATTGACAATAATGCCTGATTTAAGGCTTATGATTTAGAAAATTCGATATATATTTTTATAAATTTTATAAAATTATTGTATTTTTCATAATTTTTATTAAAATTATATTTTTATAAAAATATAAAAAAAATTAAATTTTTATATAATTTTAAACAATAAAATTATAATTTTTCATATATTTGTTACATAAAAATATACACACATATAATTTTTTATAAAACATATAAAATTTTATATAAATATAATAATAATTTTTATGATTTTTAATATAAAATTTCATAAAAATTTACTCACACAATTTTGTTGTAAACATAACACTCATTTAAAAACGTACAGTGTATTTTCCTCAATAAATAAACATAATTTGGTAAATATCGTAAATATTCTTACGTGTCATGTCTTGATTCGATTATCCACGCAATAATCCGAAAATTGGCGCACTTTTTTTTATTTCGCCCTCCCATGTCTTCTTCTCATCTTCAATTAAATTGAATATATTGTTGAAGAAGACCTGAATAAGTCGATCCATCGTCAAATAGAGCTCTCGGAATTTTCCAATGGCAGAAACCCCTGACATGGCGTCGTCATCTTCCCAGAACTCGCACCAAGATTCTCTGAAGCAACCCCAGGTTTTTCAATTTACTTTTCACAGCTTCAGTTTCTAGGACGCTGTATCGTCCATGAGTACCGCATTAGAAAAGCAATTTGCCTACAATTCGCATGTGAAAGTGAGATCTGTAAAGCTTTGGTACCCAATATCGAAGTTGTCCGATTTCTGAATTGATAGTTCAACCAAACTCCCATTTGATCACCTAATTGTCGTTTTATTTTTATTCTCTTAAACAAACGGTATAAACTACCACAGAAAATAAATTTTTACTAAAACTTTCGCTAGGTGTTTAAGGAAATCGTTAATTTTGTAGAGAAAGATATTGTAAATACCCTTTAGCAAACTATTTCAGCTCATCATTCAGGTTATTATGTGAAAATGTAAAGGAAAAAGATTGAATTATAGATGTAGTTTTTAGCTTCCAATAAATGTATATTTGATTAGATCATGATTTTTGGAGGATTTTGTTTTCTCAGGTTCCAGCATTTTCCAGTTTTCCGGCTTTTCCAGGTGGTTATTATCAAATGTTTCCAGTCATGTACCCTGTAATGGTTCCAGGGTTGATGCCTTCACAAGATCAGGAACCTATGAACCGTGGAGCCGGTGTATATGCTGTTCCAGTTCACCCCTTTATGAGTCATGTTTCTGGACTTCCATCTAATACTTTGATTCCTCTTACCTACAGTACACCCACGTAAGTTTTCCAATCTTAAATTACGAGGTTTCCCGTTATTTGATTTTGATGTCTACAAAGCAAGTTATTCATGGTTTCACACAAATGAAAGTAAGTTGATATGTGTCTATTTATTCTGATATGAAGGTTATTATATTACAGTGATACGCTTAAATCTCATGTTTTCCTTCTCCACATTTCCTTTATTGAACCATAATATTGATATTGCCGGGGGGCTTTCAGTTCCAACTAAGTCAGCAATCGCTGCTGTATGGAAGATATGAAATTTTGCTAAAATCTGAAGATTTCGAATTGAAATAAACTGTAATTTGTAAACAAAAATTGTCAAAATGGCGTTGATAGAAGCAATGAGAATGGTCCGACTGCCTGGAATGCAGAAGTTTGGCATCTATGATTAAGCTTCCACTGAGTTGGGGTTGTGCGAATTGATGATTTGTAGAGGCATCAAAGGCATTTTCAGACTGTACTATTTTCACTAATGTAGGGGTCATTTTGCATGCTTTCCATCTTGTTAATATTCTTCCTTGCTGCCTACTTTTCTGCTTCAGCCCCATTGCTTAATATTTTCTTACTGTTATTCTTAATTCTTCTACTTGTACACTGTTTTGTTAAGGACTTGTCTGAATCTTTTGTAAACCTGATCCTAAAATGGAAAGAAACAAGAGACATTTAAAATAATGGTGATGATGATCATTTCTATCTTCTTCGATGATTAATATGCTGATTAATGTCATTGTTTTCTTCCACGGAATGGGTTACCATCAGCAGTCAGCAAAGTTCCGAAGCTGGTACTGTCAGTGAGAATCAGGGGCAGGCAGCACAGCAACAGCAACAGCAACAGCAACATCAACAGCAGCAAGCTGGACCCCAAAGACAAGTCGTTGTTAGGAGATTTCAAATTGCATTTCAGATTGATTTGTTTCTTATTTTAAAGCTGGCAGCTGTGATATTTTTGTTCAATCAAGATGGATCTAGACAGCGGCTTCTTGTGCTTGTGTTTTTTGCTGTTATTGTCTATCTGTAAGTATTAGTCTTCTGTTTGTTTTGTTTTAAGATGTTTTCTTTCCCCAACTTCTGCCATTTGGTGACCATTGGGATTCATAAACATCCGCAACTTCTGGTTGTTTTTTTCTTCTTGATTACTTTATTTTTCTTATACCACAGTTTAAATTTATTTGACCTTTTGTCTTCATGGAATACACGTGTGTTTATATTTATAATATCTTCGGCATGTATCTTTGCTGAATTTGGTGATAGTTCTGAATGCAAGCTTAATTTTTTATCATGTTTGTGACTCTGTGTTGCAGATACCAAACTGGAGCTCTGACCCCAATTGTAAGATGGCTATCACAAGGCATGCAGAGAGCTGCTGCTCCTCCTCATCCACCGAGACCTGCAAGGGCTGACAATAATCCCCCTGCCAGGCAGGGTATTGACAATGCTGCTGCTC
This sequence comes from Saraca asoca, assembly GCA_026873985.1. Taxonomy (NCBI): domain Eukaryota; kingdom Viridiplantae; phylum Streptophyta; class Magnoliopsida; order Fabales; family Fabaceae; genus Saraca; species Saraca asoca. The sequence goes on along the minus strand of JANHAO010007770.1, from coordinate 15,815 downwards.
CGGCAGGTATGATTTCCTTCCTTCTGATGCGTATGAATTGGACATGTGCTAGTTAACATCAAGATAGAGATGATGCTGTTTCTGATGTAATGATTTGTTTGGGAGTAGGGCAATGAAAGGAAATGGACATTTATCTTCCTATATTTAGGAGGATAGACCTCTATTTCCTTTACTTGCCTCTCATTTTCCTTCTTCCAATCATGGGTAGACCCAGGGCCACTGGATTTCCAATACAAAAATTCATTTACACAATGCACACTTGCTCACATGCCATTTTTGCCCCACTACATTATTCAAATTGCTAATTATTATAACTAATATTATACCCACATATTTTAATTCATTTAGTGTCTTATATTTTGTACGAAGCAAAATTTCATTTAAACTAGCTCCATTAATTTATGAAATGAATTATTTCTATTTAAATTTTATTACATATAAATTGAGTACCACTGGATAAATAAAAATGAGCATTATAACTAACATTACACAATTATAATATTCTTTTAATATCACTGCTAACAACAACACAGACAGATTGCATTATTTCCTATAAATAGCTAACTTATGTTTATAGTAGGATTCTGAGTCTTTTAGTCCTTGTAATTTCTATTTATATGTTAGTGTTATAGGGGGAATATGTACTGAATTGACTATTTGATATTTCTGGCCTTTTTTATTTTCCATTTTAAAGAATTTTTTTTATTTGTCGCTTCAAAAAATTAAGAATGCATTAGTTTTTGTCTTGTAATTTTGCCCTTTCAATCTCTACTAAGAGCCCGTTTGTTTAAAAAAAAAAAAAAAAAGAAGCCCCTTTTTTTTAAAATAAAGTACTTTTATATGTTTGGATCAGAACTTTAAAAAAAAAAAAAAAAGGCAAAAATTTAGCTTTTTTTGGAAGCTCCAATTTGTTGTTACAAATAAAAGTCCTTTTAAAAAAAGCATTACATAAAAAGTCCTTTTTTTTAAAGCTCATCCAAACGAATTCTAAATACCCAATAACTCCACTGGTTAGTTGAGTTTGCATATTTTAAAAGGGGTTCTTTGATAAAGTACAATAATTTTCCTATAACTGAAGTTGTTTAATAATCTTCTTAATTATTGCGCATTTACCTTAGAAGACATAAAAAATAAAATGTAGAAAGTACAATATTTCTTAGCAGTAGTACATCGCATAAGGTTAATTTAAATTATAAAGAAATCAAAATGAGACTATAACATTTCATTAAAAAAAAATTATTAAATTAGAAAACATTCAAAATCACAAGACGAAATATATTAGTGTATCACCATACATCAATTATAAATTTTATTAAAAATTTAAAACATTTCAAATAGATATGATGAAGGGATTCTTTCCGTTTAATATGATGACATGTTTCTATATACTGTATCACTTTTAGTTTAGATCACTCATCACTTGTTGGTTTACTGATTGTTTACCTCTGATCATTATCAACTTATCAGAGGGTCAACCTGAAGCCGAGAATGGGAACCAACCCAATAACGAAGCAGACCGGGTGGTTGAGAATGAAAATGTAGCAGAACCTGGCGCAGGCAATGGTGGCAACCGATGGTGGGGCATTGTGAAAGAAATCCAGATGATTGTATTTGGATTTATTACTTCCCTTCTCCCAGGATTCCACAACCATATGGATTGAATTATAGTTTGCAGCTAACCAGCTTGGGAGTATGCCATTGCTAGAGACATACATGCTTGGGAGAGGTTTTTCAGAAATAAATATATGGCATAAGGAGGTTCCCATTGTTGTATAACTTGATATATACGTGCATGTAGTATGGTGCAACTAGAGTGCAATTTTTGTATTTTGTATTCTGAAGTTCGTTGTATGATTGCATAATACTTATTGTAGATAAACCATTACTTCTGTGGCATTCGGGGCTTTTAATTTTTCTTTTTTGATATTTTACTGGTTGCAATTATCCAATGCGAGTAATTGTATGACTTGGTTCTTTACAATTTAATTAGTTTTTTTTTTTTTTCTAACTATTAGCTGAAAGAGTATGGACCAGGACTCTACCAGCTAGTAGTGTCCTGATGTATAGCGAGTCCTAAATTATGAGACTGGAACCGGTGAAGTAGGGATAAAATTTCGTGACATGACGAAGTTACACATTATACTGTCGTACAAGAATGGAAGAGGGCTAAAGCTTCCTTAAGAACATAGAGATATAAGCCGGGATTTCTATACAATGTTTCGATGGAGGAGAATAGAGAGAACAGAGAGAGAAATGAAAGTTATGTTATCACTTTTTTATTATTTAAGGGTTTAGATTATGGAGAAGAGAATGAGGATTTATGATTAGTTATTTGATATTTATTATTCATTTTGTGGTGTTTCTCTAATTTTAATGTGGGAGGTTTTCAGGGAAATGGAAGTAACTTTTTATATGTTTAGAAGATATGAGAGAAAAGAAAGAGAAGACTAAGAGAAAATAAAAGGTAAAAAAAAAAAAAAGAAAGAAAAAGATAGATTGTTAATGGTATATTTAGATGGAAGAAAAGAGAAAGGAAGCAGAGGAAATAACCTTCCACGAAAATCTTAGAGATTTTAGAGGATTTTTTAAATATCTAAATAAGAAAAAAATAATATTTCTTAATCATTAATTTTCCTCCCTTTCTTTGCATTTCATTCTCTCTTGTTTTCCCTCTACTTTTCCTCTTAAGTCCCACTGGGTACCATAAGTATCAAATGAAATGTTTCATCTACATTACATTGAAGTTAACAAAGAAATCAAATTAAAATTTGACAATTCAATCAAAAAACGTAGTATTTGAAAAACAGAATTGTACAAATAATATCTTCGTCAAAATAGGTAATTTAGTAAAACAAAATAGATAAATAAGAGAAAATATGAAGAAAAAGAAATAAAAGATAACACGAGAGAATAGAATACCCAAAAAAGGAAGAAGAAAGAAAGCCTTTTATTCTCTGTTATCCAAACATATCTCTCATATATATATAAAATTCTTATTCCAACCCATAGCCTTTGATATCAACAAAATATAAGTTGGCTGTTTTTTTTTCTTTTTTTTTTTTGATTAATTATTCCTCGTGACTTCTATTGCTTTTAATTTCTTGACTCATTTTTACCTTTTTCGTGTACTATGAATTGAATTGCTCATAATACTCCATAGAATCCACAGGATTTTTTATATATGTTTTTTGATATGTTGCCATGTAGCTACTACTAACTGATGAAATTTACTAGCAACTATGACTAAAATGACTTGGCCTATTCACTTGGTTCTTCGAGTCTTCTCGTAAATTTGAAAGTCAGAGGAAAAAGAGAAGGGAAGGCAAGGGGAGAATGAATGATTAAGAGGTGATTTCCTTTCCTTTAGATGCATTGCTTTTAATTTCTCGACTCATTTTCACCTTTTTCGTGTACTATGAATTGACTTGCTCATAATACTCCATAAAATCCACAAGATTTTTTATATATGTTTTTTAATATGTTGCCATGTGGCTACTACTAACTAATGAAATTTGCTAGCAACTATGATTAAAATGACTCGGGCCTATTCACTTGGCTCTTGGAGTCTTCTCGTAAGTTTGAAAGTCAGAGGAAAAAGAGAAGGGAAGGCAAGGGGAGGATGAATGATTAAGAGATGATTTCCTTTCACTTAATTAAAAAATTTTCTAAAAACCTCTCAAATTGAAAGAGCATAAAAATGCATACTAGTTGTGGAAGATTAATCGTAATCATCTAATTTATTCCCCTCATTCACTTAAACTCCCAATCAAGGACAACTTTATGCAACGGCCTTCCCTTTTCTCTCCTTTCCCTCCATTCTCAATCCAGACACACCATTAAGCACAGATTTTGAACACCAACAAAGCAGAAGAAGCTCATTTACCATTGTCACTAAAAATTTTGTAATTTTTACAAAAATTTATGTACAGGTGTCAATATCACGTATCAGACAAGAGACTGCTGATTTTCCTAAGCTCCTTGAGCGCTGTCACGGCAGTTAAATGCCCTTTGCTTACTAGAACATTCTCAGATACATTCACCAATGAGGCTCCCTGGCCCGTATCTTGCTGGAAAACAGATTCAATAACCTGCCATACAAAAAATACACTTCTTTAGATGCCGCTATCAGCTTGACAACATTTCATGGAAAAATCACCATGCACTTCACCATCTAGAAGTACTCAACTCTCATAAAGGTGAAGCATCTCCCCAAATTGGTAATTACTATTTAATAACTTGGGAGTGACAACACATACACACACTAATATATATAAACCTTACCTGAATCTGCTCAAGCATGGACTGCCCTAAATTTCTCAAAGTGCCCATCATATTATGGTCTATTGAATCCCCTTTGCCACTACCAGAACTACATTGTCCATTAGCTGTAGAAGAGACCAGAGTGTTACTTTGATTACTAGAATTGTTGGCAGATTGTGTAGCCTCAGAAACACCTCCTCTGTCAGACATATCCTCACCACTATTTCGACCAAACTTCCAAAACCACTGGAATTTACTGGAAAGCTTCCTCTCCTTGAACCCTGTGGCTGAATTTCCTGTTGTATCATTATTGCATCCTGACATTTCAGATATGCTGTCAGTAGGATCAAAGATTGGAAGAGGCAAATCATTGGGTATTGTTGGTGAGTTATCATTGCATTCATCAACGGATATATTAGACACATGACTACTTTTCTCTGAGTCATTTTCATGATCATTGGCCTCGTAGGGAGGACTATTTGCATCAGAAAATAGAGACAAGTTTTCCTCACTGCAAGAATTTCCGCTCAGACATCTATCATCAGCAGTGTAACTACTGTCTTTACAGCTCCCATCTTCCACTTGCGTAAGAGGATTATCCTCCAGGTGTAAGATTTCATGATGGGAAATATTTTCTACACATTCCTCCAAACCAAGTTCCCTAGAGAGATCTTCTAGCAAACCACGCTGAACAGTCTTAGATTCCTTTGTTCCATTCTTAACCTTTGACGGACAAGGGTCAGACTCTGTCCTTTTCAGAAACCTTAACTTTTCTGTCCATCCCTTTTTCCGAGTTGGAACCTGTTTTGCTACACTGTCTTGTTTAAGTTCTTCAGCCTTCTGAGCAACTCTCCACTTTTCCTCCCAGTAGCCATCATGTAACAGGCCCAGAGGAGTTTTTGGAGGAGTAGATTCAGACAGAACGGTCTGAGATCTCATAATTGCTCCTTGGTTATAAACCCCTACAAATGAAGGCAATGAAGATGAGAAGTCAGCACTTAATGCTAAAGCCTTCAAGGATTTGGCCTTCTCTATTAGTTTCTTAATATTAGCTTTCTCAGGGAAATTCAATAATCTCTGGAGACAAGTTGTAGGATTTTCAGTTCCAAGTAGTGAAGATCTTAAATGAAGTAACATTGCTACAGCCATAGCTGAGATAAATGACCCACGAGGTGAATGTAAGATCCTAAAGCCACAGTCTATGTCATCACTGGCTCCTCTTTTGACTGCACTATTATCTGATGCAAAGATCTCATCCCAGATGATCAAGAGGCTGTCAAGTGAAAATTCTCGTCCAAACAAAACTCGCAACCAGCGGAGAGCAAAGTACTGGGGTTCAACCCCAAGATCAACAAGATGGCCATGTAGAGATGAATCTACAAGAGACAACAAGAAATACCATGCAGTAGAGGCTTCAATAACAGGAGGTATACCAGTACGGGACCCAATTGCAGGTGAGGAAGAGAAGAAATCTGCCATTGCAATTGAACCATGAGACCCATTCATCAAAGCATTGAACATACAATAAGCATCATGTTCAATGAATTTCTCAGATAAAACAATGCCCAGTTCACCTTCAGCCCCATAAGCATCACTTAATAACACAATGGCCTGTATATCAGGATCAAGCTCATCAAGACTCTTAACTTTTATTGCATTTGCATGGGAGCCAATTTCATAATCCATCAAATCAGGAGATTTTCTAATATCAAAACTGTAAGAGAGATCATTTTCTTGACATAAAAGGTCATCAAATCTGTCAGTGAAGTGATCTTCATAAATCTTTCTAACTTCCGAAAGATGCACCACATCAACTTGGAGAACATACAGCAGTGGAGCTAGCAATTCATGCATTCCTGAAGGGAACGGCAGAAGAAAAAGTAAATCATTGAAAGTAAATAAGCAAAGTAAAATCTATCATCGCTCTTGCTTGGATGGGCAAGTTACCTTGTCTATAACCACACTCTGGGTGCTTCAGACACCAAAGTAATAAAATTCGTCTCAACATGCCTTGGCATCCAGGGTTCTGGAAAAAGCTTCCATGTTCTGGGTATAAACGTGACAAATCCTGATCAACCATTCTCTCCAGTTCCGCATTGCGAAAAAAACGACTCCATGTACTATCTGGACAATAAGGCCATATCATATTCACCACAGATAAAATTGTAGTGTTCATGCAGGTAAGATGCAAATGTTTAGACTGATTAGTTAGAAATCCACCTGATGTTTTGCAAGGAATGTTTGGATGCAACTCCACAACATATATTCAAGAACTTAGTTGCTTTTTTATTTTAAATACCCACACAGCCTCTCCCCACTCTTTTATCTCAGTTATTCCTTGATTGCCATTAATTCTGCTTGACCTTCTCCTGGGTTTACTTTTCTCTAACTAAGTAGGGTGCATTGCTTTCTTCCTCCACGAGAACTTGAATTTTTCATTTATGAAACCTTTAAAAACATCGAAAATGTGTCTGAAAGTTCGAGTGAAAACCCAGCTTTAATTTGAACACTAATTAGCATTGCAGGTAACCAAAAATGTTTGCCAGTTTCTACATAGGAATGTATGAATGTTCTATTATGACATTCATAGCATTAAGCAACTGAGAATATAGGAATAGAGTGATAAACAAACTAAAATTTACCCGGATTTTGAGAAAGTGGATTGTCCATGACAAGATCTGGTGAATTGCTTCTGTCCTTTGGAATATGTGGATCAATCAAGAGGCGCCTTCTCAAACTAGCATACCTGACAAAATATAATAGAGCTTGAGTTTATAATGCAAAGGTGGAGAAATCAACACAATAAATACATTTAAAGTAACAATACACAGTACTTTTAAAGAAATAAACAATTGTTATAGATATAAAAAACCATCTATATCTAACAACTTATCTTCAAAGATGGCAACATTATCAATAAGGTACAAGGCCAGACAAGTTCCGATTCCATCTATAATACAAACAATTTTCAACGCAATAAGAAGTAATAGCTTGATTTTTTTTATTTGCCTGACAAATAGAAGGTACCATCTAAAGCTCAAGCCTGTATAACAAAGCAGCGTTCTAATATAAGGTAATTTTGACAAGTAAAGAAGAAAGATAAGCCGAAAACTTTTAAAGTCAGCATTATATACAGGTAAAATCATTACATTTTTATGCTCATCATCAACACCTAGGAAATTAAAATGGAGTTAAAGTAACGCAAAGGAAGAAAAGAGGGAGACGGGAACGAGCAGAGAAAAACAAAAAAACCAGATCCTATCCAAACAGCCTTGTACTAAGAATTTAAAGTAAGCAATACAAAGTCAACAAATTGTAACGAAAAACCGCAGAAAATTTACAATTTCATAAATAAACAAGTGAAAACAAAGTAAGACATGAATTTGGGCTGACTTACCTCCTTCGAGAATCAGCGGTGGCCCGACGAAGATCATTGATGAAAGTTGAAGATGAAGACGGCAAAACCCCGAGATTTATACGCCATTGCAAACCCCTAAGAGCTCCAAAACGCTGATTCTCCATCTTGGATCTTTGAGAATCAGAATTAGAGCTCGAAGACGGCACAGACGATGATTCTGGCAATAGTGGATCCATCAAAGTTGGTGGCTGGTGGCATGATTATCTTCACAAACCCAGAAGCTCAAAGCCAATGGAAAAAAAAAAAAAAAGCGAGCTTTGAAAAAAATCAACGAAGTTTGACCGATTATCTGGAGGAGAACAACAACTAAAACAAACAATCACTCGAATTTCTTTCTGGGCACTGACCACATTAACTGGCAACGTCTAATTCTAGGTGAAGAGCCAACAGAATTTATGGGAATCCAGAAAGGAGAAATTTTGGGAACAACAGAAGAAAATAAAAAATAAAAAAGGAGCAAACTAAGAGAGAAAGCAGAATTTACAGGGAAGTAATTGAGTGGCAACAATAGCTGAATTCGTGTAGGAAAAAGTAGAGAGCTACGTTCCAGTTAGAGAAATGAGAGACTCCGGATAGAAATGAAGCGGAAATTTGCAGACTTGTATAATTCTCATACTCTATTCTCGCTATTATTCTAGAGCTAGAAAGGACATAAGAGAGAGAGAGAGAGAGAGAAGTTAGTTTGTCTACCGGGAAAAGGAAACAGAAAGTAAGGGAAAAGAATGCCTAGTGAAATATCGTCTTCTGCGAATTTCTGCATCTATTTCGGCCTTCTGGCCGATAAATTTTTTTTTTTTTTTTTTTGATATGCCACTATGATCTATGATTGGCAGGATGGTTGATCTTTCCTGTCACCGATCGGTCAATGGTGGCTAAAAATTCAATTAAATATAAATTAATTAATACTTATATTGCAAAATGTATATTTTTTTTCAATAAAACAGTTTAAATTTAATATTTTTAGTATAAAATTTTGTATACTTTAAACATTAATAAAAATAAAAGTTATTAATAATTCTCAACCAACATTTTTTATAGTTTTTTAATAAGTGATAATACATAAATACATACATAATAACGTAAAATTGATTTACACTAAAAGTAAATCAAGTTTAATTTTATACTATCAACCAGCAACAACATAAAAATTTTTTATTAAAGATAAACAAATTTTGATAATTTTTTAATTATGTAATAACATACAAAACCAATGATAGTGTAAATGAAATAGGATTGAATTTAAGAAAAAATATAAAAGATCCCTTTCAACTTTGCTTGATCAAATTTTGAATTTGTTTGGTCAAATAGCTATTGATTATTAATAAACTAGCTGTTCTATTTTAGTAGTTGTTAGCTATTTTATTAGCTATTAATTATTAGCTAAAAATTAAAAATGATAAGTTAATTGATTATATTAAAAGTTTTTGATAAAATTAACTGTTGAATTAACTTATGAATGTAAAATGATATAAAAAGACATGTAAATGTGATTAGATAATATATGGAATAAATTAATTTATATTTATTTTGAGGTTAAAGTATATTGATGTAATCAAAATATTCAAAATAAGAATAAAATTATCTAAAATTTAAGTAAATTATATTTTATAATATTATATATTTATTTATTTATTTACTTATTTTTATTTATATTGAATTAATAGACATATGCCAAATATGCAATAATATGTGAGTTTTTTTGTCCTCTTTAGCTTTATGAAAAAATAAACATAAAAAATAGTATGATATTAAAAAAATAAGTATTAAAAATGATGGTTTTTAATTAATTAAAACATCAATTGTCAATTAACTAAAAAGAGAGAGAGAGAAATTAAAAAAATAATACAAAACTCTATTCTAATAAGTTATAAATTACTTGGAATAACTTATCAAAAAAGGGACTTTTTTTCTTAAAAAGTTAATACACCAAATACTTTTAAAATATAAAAAAGAGCTATTTGACTATATTAAGAACTTAAAAATTAACTTTTTTTAATGCACCAAACACACACTTTATCTCTAATAATTTTGTAAATTTATAAATTAAATTATTAAATTATACAAAATTTATCATTAATATCCATCATCTATTTAATTAACTATTTTATTAAATTACATAAATTTTTATGAATATTTTAAATAATAATTATAATATTATTGAATATTATTTTATCTCATCATTTTTCATGCATAATTTTTATATAATATAATTAATAAAAATTAAATTAAATATATAAAATTTTAATTAAATACTTAAAAATAAATTATAAAATTACGTGTAAAAATAATATGATAAATTTACATATAGTAATATTATGATTATTGTTTAAAATATTTATTAAAAAATTACATAATTTAATAAAATAGTTAATTAAGTAAAAAATAGGTGTTAATTTCAAATTTTGTATAGTTAAAAACATTTTATTCCAAATTTTCAAAGTTGGAAGGGAAAAAATTCAACCACAAGATATTTTATATTTTTTCTTAAATTTATATCTTGTTGGTGGTGAAATTCGGTTGGTACAAGAGACTTGAACTTTAGTCAACGGGGAGGAGTTCTGGGATCCAATACTGCCTTTGAAGTGTGGAAGAGAGAGGGGGCCGAGGGGAAGAAGATGAAAAAAGAGAGCAACACGTTTAACGTGATTCAGTCAAATCTGGGCAGTACCGGACCCTACGTCCATGGTGGAGATTTTATTAATGTAAAGGGATTTGCAGAGTTTCTGCTTATAAGATTGTCCCCCCACTTCCTAACAATATAATCCTATTTATAGAGGAAGAAGGGATTGCATGCATTAATTACAAGCTACAGTTGTGTTACATTAAATAAATGAGAAAAAACAGCAGAAGAGGCTACAATCCGGCTATTGCAGAAAGTAGACTGCTCAGCGGTCCCCCTAGGTTGGCGGTGAACTTACGTTTGCTGCTTGGTGTTCCGAACAGGGAAGTCTGGCCTGGAGGCGTCGTGGGTTCTGCTGTAGAGAGCTAGGTGTTGCTGTAACGAGAAGGCGATCTTGAGCGGAGTGGCTAGTCACTTGACGACCTGGTCTTATGATTTCCTCGCTGGTCTGTCCCTTGTGGGGGAGGTTGTTTCACGAGATGTATCCAAACCCCTTTGCGACGTCATTGTAATGCGACAAGCGAGGTAGGGCTTGTCGCTCAAAATTACTTTGCTATTGCCGCTTAGTGGAGCGTAGGACTTGGTCTTCATTGTACTCGAGGACTCGTCTTTGCTAGGCTAATTTTTGTATACAACATAAGCCCCCCAACTCTCGGTTTGCTTTGCAGACTGAGAGTTACATGTTTTCGAGACTCGATTCATATCTTTAACCAGTGTCCTTCTTTAACTGAGATGTCATGTCAGATGTCTTTCTATTCTGCTTTAGGCCATGCTTTTCCCTGTTTGCCATTTTTGGCCATTGGCATGGCATTGCTGCTTGTTTCAGACCGTTAGATGAAGATCAGATTAGATTTTCCTTGGATTTTTCAAAAGGCTGAGCAGGTCTATTTATAACTTGGGGCATTCTTTCTTTAGTCCTAGAGAGACTCAATGGAGGAGACTGAAGAGCCCCCTGTGCTTTGGTATCTTGGCTTCCAACGAAGCTTGGTGGGACGTAGATGGCCTATTGCAAGGTGGCAGGAGATGTGGATAGCCTGTTGCACATGGCTTCGGTGCAAGATCTGCTTGGCGGGCTCCTAAGGGGTTCTCACGGTGTCTTCTGGCCATCTCCTTCGGTTGTTGCTTATGGTACCGCTACCTGGCCAACCAGCTTTTATGACTTTTTGAATTGCTGTGTGTGGCTCAGGAGGACGTGTCGGAGGAATATGTAGGAGGAACTCTAGGGCTGCTGCTCTTCTGCGATCCCGATGACTAGTAACCGACCTTTTGGCTGCTTTTTACAAGAATTATAGGCTTTCAGTCTTTTTCCCCTGATGTATTGTCGCCTCGCTTGTTGAGGCCCTTAAGTGGGATGAGTTATTCTCCTTTCGGAAACTGTAATGAATGCTTCACACATTGTTGTATGTAAACTCATGATATTTTAATGAGAACTTCTTCTTTCAGCCAGTCGGCTATGTTTCCATTATTTTTCTGACTGCTCGACTTAACGCGAGAGAGAAAGAGATCACGAGCAAACTACGCTTGAGAGATCTTGTTTGAAATGTAGAGAATATGTCCATGTAAAAATTGTGGGATTTTATTTGCATGAAAGCTGCGAGAAACTTGTCCACATGAGAGCTATGGGTATCATGATGATTTTATTTCAACAATGGCGAGGTAAAAATCGTTTCCTGAGTTTTTTGTCACCATTTGCTTGAGGCAATCGTGTTTACAGAGAATGTGCTATAGCGAGGTGAAAATCGTTCACTGTAGCGAATATGATTGTTAAGATTACGCTGTAGCGAGATAAGAACCTTTCACTATAGAGAATATGATTGTCAAGATTACGCTGTAGCAAGGTGAGAACTTTTCGTTTACGCTGTAGCGAGGTGAGAACCTTTCATAGTAGCAAATATGATTGTCAAGATTACGCCGTAGTGAGATGAGAACCTTTCGCTATAGTGGATTTGTTTGCTGTAGTGAGGTGAAGACCGTTCGCTGTAGCAGATTTGTTTGCTGTAGCAAGGTGATGACCGTTCGCTATAGCGAATTTGTTTGTAAAGGTTGTGCTGTAGTGAGGTGAGAACCCTTTGCTATAGCAAATTACAATAGTGGAGCGGAAACTCCTTTGTCTAGATATCGTTTAGCCAATCGACATTCTTCATTCATTTAGCACATGATGACTGGTATAATTGGGCATTACAGAATCAAAATATGGTTCGGATGGAAGGCTCGGGCTCTCGGGTGATAACTTACTGAGCTTGCTGCCCGGATGGCCTTGCCATGTAATCCTGTAACCGACCCCTTCTAATGAGGCCTTCAATGGCATTCCTCAGAGCATGGCATTCTGAAGTGGTGTGTCTAGCCTTGTTGTGGTAAGCGCAAAATCTGCTCTGGTCCCTGGACTTGATGGGTATGCTCATTGGCCTGGGCTTTTCAAAATCCTCGTTATGCCTTTCTGCAGCGAAGACTTTGTCCTGCGTGTCTGACAGGATGCTATAGCTTTCGTAGTGGCCTTCGGGTCATTGAGGTTTTGCTTTCTTGGTGAGATGAGGAGTGGGGTTGTCATGATTCTCACTACTCCTCTTTTTGCTCGCGATGGAACCACTATGGCCCGCTTTATGCTTGGGTTCCTCCATTTTGAAGGTTTCTTCCCATCTTATTTGCTTAGTCACCTGATCATAAAATTCAGCAAGATCTTGAGTGAGAGACTTGTAGAGGCTCCTGTACAGCTTGCCGTCTTTACGAAGTCCCGCTGATATGGCAGTTAGAACACTTTCCTCTAAAGGATTTTCCACAGAGTTGGCCTTGTGCCTGAACCAGGCCAGATAGTCTTTAAGCGACTCATCCTTGCACTAGAAAATCATCACGAGGTGGCAAGAAGGCGCGAGTTGCTTTTTCAGTGCTCGATATTGGTTGACAAACTTCCTTTGACATTCCTCCCAACTGTCGACGTTGCTCGGGGGGAGGCGCCTAAACCAAGTACGAGGTATTGCCCCTAGCGTGGGGGGGAAGACACGGCACTTTACCGGGGATCAATAGTCTAGAGGTCCATTTGAGTATTGAACGCGTCCAGGTGATCACTGGGATTGCTATTCCCGTCGTACAGCGGGATAACGGGTACTTTGAGTTTCTACGGGAGAGGTTGCTTCTCGATCTCCGTGAAAAACGGTAAGGTTTCCTCGTAGCGAGGTTGATTGCTTTGAGGTTGTGGATGCTCCTCTAGTTGTTTCAGCCTCTGAAGAACCTCTTCCATTACTGGATGCTAATCTTCACGCTGAGGGATCGAACTTTTTGCTCGCTGTGAGCCCTCCGTCCTAGCTATCGCGATCGTCACAGACTTCTCTCTGGGCTTCCTCACGAAGCTGTTGGATTTGTGCCATGACTTCTTCTTGTCTTTGAGCATCTTGTGCTTGTGCCTAAGCAAGCATATTGATAGTCTCAGCTAACTCTCTGACCGTGTTTTCGAGTGCCAATCGGGACTGTTCGGGCGTTTGAGCTTCTTGACTTTCGGGCGCAGCGGTGTGCTGCTGAGAAGTTAGAGTTGTGGAACTTCGAGTCATTCTTCCTCTGGCCATGATTAGGCTGCAATTGAAACTTTAAAAAGCAGATAGATCCCCACAGACGGTGCCAAAATGTTGGTGGTGAAATTCAGTTGGTACAAGAGACTCGAACTTCAGCCAACGGGGAGGAGTTCTGGTATCTAATACTACTTTTGAAGTGTGGAAGAGAGAGGGGGCGGAGGGGAAGAAAATTGAAAAGGAGAGCAACACGTTTAAGGTGGTTCGGCCAAATCCGGGCAGTACCAGACCCTATGTTCACAGCGGAGATTTTATTAATGTAAAGTGATTTGCAGAGTTTTTGCTTACAAGATTGTCCCCCCACTTCCTACACAATATAATCCTATTTACAGAGGAAGGAGGGATTGCATGCATTAATTACAAACTACAGCTATGTTACATCAAATAAATGAGAAAAAATAGCAGAAGAGGCTACAATCCGGCTATTGCAAAAAATAGACTGCTAAGCGGTCCCCCTAGGTTGGCGGCGAACTTATGTTTGCTGCTCGGTGTTTCGAGCAGGGAAGTCTGGCCTGGAGGCGTCGTGGGTTCTGCTGTAGTGAACTAGGTGTCGCTATAGCGAGAAGACGATCTTGAGCAGAGTGGCTGGTCACTTGACAACCTGGTCTTATGATTTCCTCGCTGGTCCATCCCTCGTGGGGGAGGTTGTTTCGCAAGATGTATCCAAATCCCCTCGCGGCGTCGTTGTAATACAACAAGTGAGGCAGGGCTTGTCGCTCGGAATTACTTTGCTGTTGCCGCTTAGTGGAGCGTGGAACTTGGTCTTTGTTGTACTCGAGGACTTGTCTTTACGAGGCTAATTTTTATATACAACATATCTAAAACAAAAAAGCAGCAATATTTTTATAAAGAAAAATAGTTAGAACTTTCCTTTTATTACCCTCGCTTGTGCATATGCTTAATTGAACTAAAAGTAAATTTATAACTAAATTTGCATCTGTAAAAAAAATGTATATATATATCTCATTTATAAAGCTATCCTAAATTGGAACTTATTCATTTATTTAGTAGAAAAAATTGATTTAAAAGAAATAATTGCATATTACATTACATGCAGTGTGAATAGCACACAATGCACTGGTGGAAAAGCACAGGAAAGTTGCAGTGCGCGGAGCATATTCTGTCGAGAATTTTGCCATTCCGCCCTCTACGGTCTAGAACTCGTGAACTTTCATAGGAAATTTCCTTGGAACGACCAAATTTATGAGCCCAAAAAAAACCATAGGATCATCAAAAAAATTTCTAATTTGTGTTATTTATTTTATTTTTACTAATTACTACAAATTAAACTTGTGATATCTATTAAAATTTAAATCTCACCTAACTCAATCATCTTAACAATATACTATGGTGTTTTGTAAGATTTTTTTACGATTATTTACATTATGATTATTTGATATAAAATATATAAAAGCTAATTGATAAATTTTTTTTTATACTTGAAAAATAGAAAAAAATTATTATGGAAATTAAAATTTTGGAGAGCACTCCAATAACAATAAAATAGTGCGATAATTTTATCTTATTTTTTTAAGTGAAATCAATGTTATTTTATTCTTCTCTTGAAGAATTGTTGGATGCTCAAAATGAGTTATAAGCTACGATGCACCGACACTTTATATAGCAGTCGTGTCCGCGTGTCGGAAACGTTTCTGACACCGACACTCATCGACACCGACACGAAACGTATTGGGATCGTGTCTGTAATTTCAAAAAGTTCGGACACCCGTTCCCTATTTCGACATATGTGTCAAGCAAGATTCCGGGGTCGTATATGTAATTTTAAAAAGTTCGGATATGCATTCTCTATTTCAACATGCATGTCAAGCTCGATTTCCAGCTTATTATTTATTATGCCACGTTATTTAATACTATGAGTACTTATTTTCATATGAAAAAATAATAATTACAATATATATATATTTATAAATAAGTACAATATTTTTTAATATTTATA
>JANHAO010007769.1:0-19839 GCA_026873985.1 Saraca asoca | reverse complement strand
ATATCTTGATGTAACACAACTGTAGTTTATAATCATTTTGTCTCATTCTCTCCTTCCTTAAATAGGAAAGCCTTGTTAGAAAGGAAGGGGGAGAGGCCTTCTTATATGCCAATATCCTGTATAAATAGTTCTGTATATTAATAAAATCTCCGTCGTGGACGTAGGGTCCATTGTCGCCCAGATTTAGTCGAACCACGTTAAAAACATAGTCTTGTGCTTCTCCCTTGCCTTTTGCCTCTTCACTCTTTGCACTTCAGAAGCAGTATAGGATCCCAGAACTCATCCTCTATTGGCCAGAATCTAGAATTCTCTGCACGAACCAAATTCTGACGTCAACATTTTAGCATCATTTATGGGGAGCCATATGCTCTCTGAAGTCTCCATCGTAGCTTAACAATAGCAAGAGGAAGAACTACTTGGAGCTCAACCACTCCAGCCCCTAACCGATAGACACTCCTGTTGTGGGGGCTCACCAACAGTCTACTACTGTTCCTGAAATTCTAGAGGCATAAACACCAGGCCAGCCCCATCCAGCATTCAAAAGTATCGTAAGAGAGTTAACTAAAACTATCAAAGTGCTGGTACAAGCCCAGGTTCAAAGCATGCAAAGACAAGAGGAGATCATGGTGCAACTCTAGCAGCTTCGTAAAGAGGCTTAAAAGGAAACTCATAAAGATTATGATAATTAGCAGCTGGGCGGCTCGCAACGAGCAGGAAGCTCCACCCCTCAGTCTGAGCACACAACCAGACAATGGACAAAATCCTCCGTAGGCTCGAACGGCTAGAAGAGCGTCTACAACCTCAAAGCCACCAGCCTCACCACAAGGAAAGCTCTCCATTTTCTGTGGAGATCGAGATGCGACCTTTCCCACAGAAGCTCAAAGTGCCCATGATCTCACTATACGATGGGAATAGTGACCTGAGCGATCACCTGGACGTGTTCAATATCGAATGGATCTCCAGACAGCCGACCCCTTGGTCAACTGCCGCATCTTTCCTGCCACATTAAGGGGAATGTCTTAGGCATGGTTCTGGCGCCTGTCGGCTCGCAACATCGACAGATAGGATATTAAAAAAATAAGACCCTATGTACAAATTGGGGACCACAACTATTTTATATATATTTTTTTAACTTTTTTTATTCTTAATTTGCCCATCTTAAAGAAAAAA
This sequence comes from Saraca asoca, assembly GCA_026873985.1. NCBI lineage: Eukaryota > Viridiplantae > Streptophyta > Magnoliopsida > Fabales > Fabaceae > Saraca > Saraca asoca. The sequence goes on along the minus strand of JANHAO010007769.1, from coordinate 18,669 downwards.
TTAGATTTTAGGGCCTCTACACATAAAAGTCCACACTTAAGGTGATGATTTAGACCCATTTGATCTTAAATTTTATTTGATTACTTTAATTTGGGTCAAATCTCATGATAGCATATAATATATAATCATTATTTATATATATACAACGTATACATCCATAAAAATCTATCACATATATCTATATTATATTTATATGTATATACTATACAAGTTTTATGATAAAAAATGTTTTTAACCCAAAAGAGGGTAGAAATCCTCATTGCACTAAGCACTATGGTTATATTCACTCCTTATTTTTAATTTTTTTTTTCAATTGACATTGTTTTAAGGTCCTTGATCAGGCAAGACCCCCTTATACTTACAAAAGGTAGGAAACAAGTTCAGCATGCGAGTTCATTAGAGTAGAGAGCCAACAACTGGCCAGGCCAATTCTGTTATTTATGAGTCATTTCATAAACATTTCTCTTTATTTTAGTTTATTTAAATTTCCCCTGCTTATGATTCTTTTGACATGATTTCACATTAAAATGTGCATTGTTGTAAAAGTAAAAAAGATTATTAGAGAGACAATTAAAAACAATCAAAATAATATGAAAGGAATTTTTCTCTTGTTCACAATGTGTAGAATCCTTGTTATAATAATCTATGTATAGGCTCCAAGACCCAAGAGATAATTAGAAATAAACTTAACCAAAATAAACTTAACTAGTCTATAGATAAGTCAAAGGAATATAATAGAAATCCACATCAATATAATATTTTTAACTCCCCTTGGATGTCCATTTTATAAAGAATATTTTTCATTAAAAGCTTCACTAGGAAAAAACCCCAGTGAAGGAAAAATAATACATCATACTTTTAGCGAATAATCTATCTTATCAAAAATCTTGCCAATAAAAACCTAATGGGAAAAAAATTGTTAAGGAAAAAAGTGTGCAATGTGAGTTTAACTCCCCTTATTGGAAATGTTACTTAAGATCTCTAAGTCAATGTAATCCAATCTTATGAATTAACTTCTCATATGTTAATGTAGGAAGTACCTTTATGAATAAATCTATTAGATTATCACTAGAATAGATTTGTTAAACATCAATATCATCATTTTTTTAAGATCATAAGTGAAAAAAGAGTTTTGGTGAAATGTGCTTTGTTCTGTCTCCTTTGATCTATCTTCATTTCAATTGAGCTTTGCAAGTAGCACTATCTTTATACAATCTTGTTGGAATCTGTTTATTAGAATCCAAACAACACATCTCTTAAATATGATGAGTCATCGTACTTAGCCAAAAACATTCTCAACTTACTACATGAATTGCTATTATTTCTACATGATTTGAAAAAGTAACAACTATAATTTGTTTTGTTGAATCCCAAGATATAATTGTACCACCATATGCAAATAAATAGCTAATTTGAATTTGATCCTTGTATGGATTTGATAAAAATCTTGCATCTGCATGATTGATTAGTTATGATATAGACTTGTATGAATAAAATAGTCTTATATCACTTAATAATGAAATGTAAGTTTAATTCCATTCCAATGGCATTTAGTTGGGAAAGAATTATATCTTGCTAATAGACTTATTGAAAAAGCTATATTAAGACCTATATTATTAGCAAGAAAATTAATGGATTAATAGCATTAAGATACGGTACTTCAAGGCTAAGAAGTTCTTCATTATTATCAAAAGGTCAAAAAGGATCTTTATTAGCATCAACTGATCAAATAATCATTAAAGTATTCATTGTTTGTGATTTATCCATTTAAAATCATTTTAGGACCTTTTCAATGTAATGATGAACAAATATTCCATCATTTCAATGTTTGATCTATAGACCAAGAAAAGACTTTATTTTTCTAAGATCTTTTATATCAAACTCCTTTTTCATGTACTTAACTATCTTTGGAAGTTCTTCATGAGTTTCGATATTGTTTAAATCATCAATATATACTATAACTATAGCAAACTCATATTCAAATTTCTTTATAAAAACACAATGGCAGATAAGGTCATCTTTATATCCTTTTGACAAGTATTTATTAATATGATTGTAGCATATTTGTTCAGATTACTTTAATCCATACAAAGATCACTGTAATTCAATTGAATACATTTCTCGAGAATTCAAATTGTATGCTTCCAACATTTCAAATCCTTTAAGGATTTCCATATAATGTCATTGTCAGTTATCATATGTGTAATAGGATGTAACTAAATCAATTAGATGCATATTAAGTTTTGATATATTACTAGTAAAATTGTATCCACTATATGTAAATATATATTTCTCATAAGTAATTACAATTGTAAAAGTCTTTGTGCTACAAATAATGTTTTATATTTACAACTTCAATTTTCTCATTTTCTTGGCACAATTACACATTTGTACCTTATTAGTTTCACACCTCTTGGTGTTTCATTAGCTTAACACCTTCTAAGTGTTTCTTTGCTTTACAAATAAATTTAAAATTTGCATTTCTACCTAAATTGCATCTTTTTTTAACCAATAATCATATACCATTCTTTTATGAACATAAATTAAAGATCCTCACTATCTTTGATAACAGTGAGTGCTATATTGTATGAAAAATGTTATCGACAATTACTTCCCTCTTGCTTCCATCTTTTACATTAGAAACATAATCGTTTAAGATTTCTTTACTTCCACAAATTTTAGGTACATGAACTTTTTTTAGAAGTTTCCCACAAATTATGTCTCAAATATCTTAAGGAGTATATGACTCTTCAATAAGGTCATTTTGTTCATTTATTCCTTCTCTTTTGAGGATTTTTGTATTTGAAACCAATAGTTTTATCATGTTTCTGGCATTAACTAAACTTATTTGCTATAATAAATGGATTGTCCAACTAGGACATCTTGCAAATGATATATAATATTTATTTTCTCTTTAGGTCAATAATATAACTAGCAATTGATTTGCTATCATTGTAAATCAATCATCTTTTAAACTTCCGGTTCACATTACTTTGTGTGAGAATCAAGATGATTGTATTATTTTTACAACTATAGATTTCTCCCACTGATATTAAGACTTAGCCTTGTACGAAGGCTTATCTTTTTGCATGGTGGTGGAATAATAAAAATACATATTGCACATTTAAATTTTCTAGGTGTATATAAAAAGAGATGGCTCCTAGCAAAAGCTAATTATGAAGGGGAGATTAAATGAAAATTTGTTGACTTGATGCATACAAGCTTTGCAACATGTAAAATGTTATATGCAAAAATGGCCTCAAGAGCTCGTAGCCCTGGGCATGCCAAAGACACTCAGCAAGCTTCGCTTCGTTCATCAGAAAGTGGTATAGCGAAACTATCCCGGCACCATCTCGTGAAGCAAGCCTCGCCTCGTAAGGCAGTGAGTCAGAGAGAAAGATCACAAGATTAGCTTGACCAGGTAGCCGACCACTCTGTTTGTGCCCGCTACCTAGCTAAAGCGAGTCCCCATAATGTCCCCGAGCCAGGAATTCTCACTTTGGATGCCTAGCATCTCACTTGGCATAGCTGTACCAAGCAACGGACGCCGACAGACACAATTTATAGCCGACCAAGGGGGCCCACCCTGTAGCCTACATTCTATAGTAGCCGAATTATAGCCTTTTATTATCTTTTCCATTTATAGCTTGATGTAATACAACTGTAGCTTGTAATTAATGCATGTAATTCCTCCTTCCTCTATAAATAGGATTGCATTGTTAGAAGAGTGGAGGAGAGGCCAAAATTCTATAAACAGAGACTCTTACATTAATAAAATCTCTGCCGTGGACGTAGGGTTTGATTCCGTCTGGATTTAGCCAAACCATGTTAAACTTGCTGTCTCTCCATCCCTTCTTCCTCTCAGTCTGACTCTTCCTACACTCTAGAAGTAGCATTGGATCCTTGAACTCCTCCCCGTTGGCTAAAGTTTAGGTCTTCTGCACGAACCAAATTTCATCGTCAACATTTTGGTACCGTTGTGGGGATCCATCTGCTCTCTGAAGTCTCCGTTGTAGCCTAACAATGGCTAGAGGAAGAACAACTCAGAGCTCAACCACTCCAGCCTTCCAACTGATGGACACCCTTGTTGTAGGGGCTCGCCAATAGTCTACTATTGCTCCTAAAACTCAAGAGGCACAAACGTTTGATTAACCTTGTTCAGCGCTCGAAAGCACGGTAAGAGAGCTGGCGAAAACCATCAAAGCACTGGCACTAGCCCAAGCTTAGAGCACACAGAGGCAAGAAAAACTTATGGTACAGTTCTAGCAGCTTCGCAAAGAGGCTCAAAAGGAAACTCATGAAGATCATGATAGCCAGCAACTAGGGAGCTCTCAACGAGCTGAAAGCTCTACCCCTCAATCTGAGACGCGCAACCGGACAATGGAGGAAGTCCTCCGCAGGCTCGAATGGCTAGAAGAGCATCCATAACCTCAAAGCCATCAACCTCATCATGAGGAAAGCTCTCCATTTTCTGTGGAGATCGAGATGTAACCTCTCCCACAAAAACTCAAAGTGCCCGCTATCCTGCTGTACAACGGGAACAGCAACCTGAGCGACCACCTAGATGCGTTCAACACCTAGATGGACCTCCAGACTGTCGACCCCCTGGTAAAGTGCCACATCTTTCCTGCCATATTAGGGGGAATGCCTCGGGCATGGTTCAAGCGCCTCCCAACTCGTAGCATCGGCAGTTGGGAAGAATGCCAAAGGAAATTTGTTGACTAATACCGAGTGCTGAAGAAGCAACTTGTGCCTCCTTGCCATCTTGCAATGATTTTCTAACGTAAGGACGAGCTGCTCAAGGACTATGTAGCCTGATTCAGGCATGAGGCCAACTCTATGGAGAATCCTTCAAGCAGGGCATTTTAATAGCTATCTCAGCGGGACTTCGTAAAGACGACAAGCTATACAGAAGCCTCTACAAGTCCCTGGCCTGAGACCTTGTCAAATTCTATGAGTGAGCCATAAAATAAATAAGATGGGAAGAGACCTTTAGAATAGAGGAACCCAAGCATAAAGCGGGCCATAGTGGTCCCATTGCAAGCAAAAAGAGGGATAGCGAGAGTCATGATAACCTTACTCCTCATCTCATAAAAAAGGTGAAACCTCAACGACCTGAAGGCCGCTTCGAGAGCTACAACATCCTGTCAGACACACGGGACAAAATCTTTGCCGCAGAAAAGCATAATGAGGACTTTGGAAGGCCCAGATCATTGAGGGCATCCATCAACTCCAGAGGCCAAAGCAAATTTTGTGCTTATCACAATGAGGCTGGACATACCACCTTAGAATGTCAGACGCCAAAAGACACATTAAAGACCTCATCAGAAGAGGCTGACTATAGGATTATATGATAAGACCATCAAGATAGCACACTCAGCAGGCTCAGCGAGTTGTCACCCAAGAGCCTGAGCCCTCAATCAGAACCATATTTTGATCCTGTAGCATTCATTTGTCATCAATGGTGACTAATTATACCAACTATTGTATGTTGAATTAATGTAAGTCACCAATTCGCCAAGCATTATGAAGACAAAGAGTTTTCACTATGTCATTGCTATCTCACTACAGTGAACAGTTTTCACCTCGCTACAGAACTTACTACAATGAATGATTTTTCACCGCACTACGATGAAACCAAAATGAAAAATGAAACAGAGGGTGAGACGGCTTTGAGCCTACCTCGCAACGCCTGAGGGTGAGAGGGCCTAAGCCTACCTCGAGGCTTCAAAAATAAAACAGAAGGTGAGATGGCCTTGAGCCTACCTCGTAATGCCTGAGGGTGAGATGGCCCTAAGCCTATCTCGAGGCTTCGAAAATAAAACAGAAGGTGAGACGACCTTGAGCCTACCTCGCAACGCCTGAGGGTGAGATAGCCTTGAGCCTATCTTGTGGCTTCGAAAAACAAAAATCGAGGGTGAGACGGCCTTGAGCCTGCCTCACAACGGCCAAGGGTGAGACGACCCCTGAGCCTACCTCGTGATTGTGAAAACAAAACTTCAGTGAACGATCTTCACCTCACCATGATAAAACAAAGCTTCGGCATACAAAACAAAATCCTAGCCACCAGCCTACTACGACACAAAGAAATTGAAACAAAAATCATTGTAACCTTCACATGAATTTCCCATAGTTCTCATGTGGACGAATTTCTTATGTCTCGAATGAGACTTCTCGGGCCTAGCTTGCATGACACCCCTCTCTCACTCACAACAAATTGAGCAGTCATGAAAATAAAGCACAGTCAATTAGCAAAAAGAGCATTTCATTAATCATTAAAAGTGTACATACAGCGATGCACGAAGCATCCGATTACAGTATTCAAAGGGAAAGAAAGCTCATATAGCAAAAAGACCTTGTCTAAGTGAGGTAAAATCATATCAAGAGAAGAAGTGTAGAAATAACAACAAAAAGCTCGACAACCTGGCACAACCATCCCTGTAAGAAGAGCAGAAGGCCAGTCACCGAGCTCGCACCTACAGGAAGGATAGCTACTGCCTAAGCTACTCCTGCTTATTTCCCTCCAGTGCGTCCCCCTAAGCCAAACCCAGACTAAATCAAAAAGTCATAGGAGCTGTCTGGCCAGGAAGCAGCACCACAAGTGACGGCTGGAAGAAACGGCCTGGGATCAGCACAAGATCCTCCAGGAGCCTACTAGGTGGATCCTGTGATGGAGCCATGTGCAATGGGCTGTCCATGCCTCCCGACACTCTGTAACAGGCCATCCATGTCTCAGTAAGCTTCGTTGGAAGCTAAGACCCCAAAACTCAAGGGACTCTTCAGTCTCCTCCATTGAACTCTTCTAAGGAGAAAAAGAAGAATGCCTTGGCTTTAAAAAGACTCGCTTAGCCCTTTGAAGAATTCAAAAGGTATCTGATCTGATCTTCATCTGATGGCCCAAAATGAGCGACAATGCCACGCCAACGGCCAAAAATGAAAAATAGAAGAAAGCATGGCCTAAAGTAGAGTGGAATGACATCTGACATGACACTTCGATCAAGGGAGGACACTAACTAAAGATATGAATCAAGCCTCGAAAACTTATAACTCCTGGTTTGTGAAGCAAACCAAGAGTTGAGGGGCTTATGTTATATGCAAAAATGACCTTGAGAGCTCGTAGCCCCGAGCACGCCAAAGACACTCAGCAACCTTTGCTTCGCTCATCAGAAAGTGGCACAGCAAAACTATCCCGGCACCATCCTGCGAAGCAAGCCTCACCTTGCGAGGTAGTGAGTTAACGAGAAAGATCACAAGACTAGCTCAACCAGGTAGCCGACCACTCTGCTTGTGCCCGCTACCTCACTACAGCGGGTCCCCATGATGCCTCCGAGCTAGGAATTCCTACTTAGGACACCTAGCACCTCACTTGGCACAGCCGTACCAAGCAACGGACGCTGACAGACATAGTCTACAACCGACTAAGGGGGCCCACCGTGCAACCTACATTCTACAGTAGCCGAATTGTAGCCTTTTATTGTCTTTTTCATTTATAGCTTGATGTAACATAACTATAGCTTGTAATTAATACATGTAACTCCTCCTTCCTCTATAAATAGGATTGCATTATTAGAAGAGTGGAGGAGAGGCCAAAACTCTGAAAGCAGAGACTCTTACATTAATAAAATCTCCGTCGTGGACGTAAGGTCCGGTTCCATTCGAATTTAGCCGAACCACGTTAAACTCGCTGTCTCTCCATCCCTTCTTCCTCTCAGTCTGACTCCTCCTACACTGCGGAAGTAGCATTAGATCCTTGAACTCTTCCCTGTTAGCTGAAGTTTGGGTCTTCCACACGAACCAAATTTTATCGTCAACATAAAGTTTGCAAGTCCTTTAAGATATAAAAAGTCATGTTGTCTTGAACAGTTTGCAAGTCCTTCAAGATATAAAAAGTCATGTTCTCTTGAACAATGGTATAGCTAATAATTTAAGACATTAAAATAAATTATTTTGGCAAAATCATTTTATGTATGAATGTATTTCAAGATGTTCAACAATTATGCCAACTGTCATACAACAATCATTAAAGGTTTTCATTGTAAATTCACTAACATTATCAAGACATATTGTCTTAATTGCATAATCAGGAAATTATGCTCGAAGTTAAATTATTTGAGCAAGCAGTGTCACAAAAGCTAGGTTATTGGTTAACAATTACAAACACACATATGATCATCTCATTGAAGCATCAATTGCAATCATAAAATAGTTAAATAATCCATATGGTGGATAGGTTTATATATGTTAATTTGTATTCATTCCAAAAATAATGGAGACTAGTGCAACTTTAGCTGGTGAAAGCCTTCTAATTCTTTTGCCTTGAAAACAAGAAGCACATGAAAATTTGTTAGTTTAAAGAATCCTTAAGTTCTTTAATGAATGATCATGTAAATTTTCAATAATTTTTATCATCATTATTGTTGGTCATGCCAAATAGTGAAAATATTTTATAAGTGAACTTTTAGTTCTTTATAACACGTATTTTGATCAGATTTATATATTTGTAGTACAAGTCAAAAGGAAGAATGGTAATTTTTCCAATACAAATTTATTACCTAAGACAACAATTATAATATATAGATATTCAATATCTTTTTAATTTATTGTTTCAATGTCGTATCCATCCCATCATATATCTCTAAAACTTAATAAGTTTTTTCGACATTTAGTTGAAAATAATGCATCATTTATAACTATTTGTGTTTCTCCTAGTAAAATTATATTAACTTTTTTTTGGAAACTTTAATCAATTTTGTACTACAAGATATTGTATTGCATCATTTTCACCAATCATTAATTGGGAAAATTATTTTTTATTCTTAATAATGGTGTGCATTGTTGTAGTAACAATGGGACACCAATTATCAGTATTGATTTTTGATCCAACTAAAGACTAGTGAATGTTCATATTTTCAAAAAAGTTGAAAATAATTTTTATTTTTGGATATGACCATTACCAATCAAATAATCAATTCTTTCTTCAGGGTGTTCAAAGAAATTTATTGCATCTAAATATGCTACATCGTAAAGATCATGGTCAAAGGCATCATTCTCATAAACAAAATTTGCCTCAACATTTTTTTACCGAAGCTTGATAATATTCCACAAGATGTTTGGACGTACGAAAGGTATGTGATTAATGTCCTTTCATACTACATCGGTAATATATATTTTCTGAATCTTTTGAATTCTTATTATATTGTCATTTCTTTTCATTATTCTCCCACTTCTAGTGGCAAGTAGTAATTTTGTAATTATTTATAACCACAATGAATGCAATAATTAGTTTAGCTTCTTTCACAATCAAGATTATAATTGTAGCCTCATTCAGGCCTAAGCCTTTTACTTGTTATTGCATTCACTTTAAAGAATGAAATAGAACTAGTTGGGCAGGCTTCATAATTTTTTATCAAGAGCTTGTTATTTTGCTCAGCCACAAGAAGATATGAAATTAATTTAGAATATATATATATATATAATTTATGTTTATTTGATATTGCTACTTTAGGAGCATATTTGAGACATAAAATAATAGATAATATATTCTTTTTTATAAAGAATAACAAAATGGAATAGAAAAACAATAAAATTATATAATACTAAAAGCAAAGAATATTCAATATTAATAAGAGATAGAAGAACTTAATGTAAATTTCCTCCATTTCACTTCAAGTCTAAATTTGTGACTAGATATTTGAAGATTCTTTGAGTTAAGAAATTCATATATCCTCAATCTCATGATGAATTGTTATCGAAAATATTGGATTGTAAAGAAACAAATTAATCAAATTTTAATAAATTAAATAATCTTCATAAAACTTAATATTAATAATTAGGAAAAACTTGAGATAGTGAAAAGATGGATGCACACCCTTTCTTTTTCGATGCACCAAAGTGTGTATATATATAATTTCAAATCTTATGTAGTATTATAAAGAAACAATGTTATAACTTTTAACCATTCAATGAAATATTGTAAAATAATTTTATTTAAGATCTATGGCATGAAAAATAACTTGATTAGAGTTAAGTAATAAAAGTAAGAAATCTAATACATCAAATCCATCAACATCTAAAGCCAGAACCACTTGAACTTAAAAATCTCACTTTTGACTATCCGCTTAAAAAGCTTGGATCATAAATTGAATAAAAAATAAATAAATAAAATTGTTACTAATGATATTCAATCCCACTCCTAGAACTTTAAAATTCTTCAAAAAAAAAAAATAATTGAGAAAGGTTGAAAGCAAGGGATACAAAAATTAAGAAAATAAAAGAAGATTTTTTTTTTCAAAACTCAAATTATTATATGAACAATGATCGAGTTAGAAAATACAGATAGATTTATTGGTTAAAATAATTGTCAATTAAAATTAGAAAAACAATACAAAATATCAATTTATAAAACAAGATCTTCATCTCTCACCACATTTATTTCAGGGAATAGAATGTATAAATATTTTAAATCTTTCATATTCACTTTTTACAATGAAATATCAAAATCCATATAAATTGTCATATTAATTTTAGGTTACACGATATCAAAATTTTATACAAACAAGACATTCACTAAAAATTGAGTATTAAAATTCTTTGCTTGTTATCACATTCACTTCAAAGAATGGATTATAAACTTTCACTACAAAAAAATAGCACAATTTTGATGGAAAAATTAGTTATAAATTAGCTAGAAAGTCTATCGAAAAATAAAAAAATTGTTGGTTACCCAAGAAAGAAATCTATTGGAAATATATCAAAAAAATCTATCAGAATACAGGGTATGAATTTTTAAAAATTTTTATTTGTTGTTTTTTACCGAAATAATTGTATGACCAATTTCTGATAAAAAAAATCTATCAAAAAATTAAAAAAAAGTTAAAACTCTTGGCACGCATTCTGGCATTCTATTGTGTTTCCCTTTTACTTTCTACGCCATATCAAAGCTCTTTTTTACTTTCTTAACTTGATTCTTGTGTTTTGAAAGTATTTTTCACAAATTTAAACTGATTAAATTGTTCTAACTGCTTTGTTTGACATTTTTATCAATTGTTTTTGTTTAAATATTATGTGTCTTATAGGTTAATTGATTTTTTTATTTTACTTTCTGTAGTTTTTGACTTTAGTTTCTATACCAATTTATTTGTGACTTATATTCCTCGGACATTAAAGCTAGTACATATTTTTAATTATTTGTTGATTAATTATTTATAATTTTTAATGTTGTAGGAATTAATTTTTAATTATTAGTTATATTTTCTAGTATGTTTGAATTATGATTGACTAATTAAAACTAGTGAATTATATTTAGGAATTATATATATATATATTGAATTAGATTTTATAAGATTATTTAATTAGATGATATAATTAATAATATTGTTGAAATTGTTTCAAGAATTACATATATTTTTAGTTAGAACATACTTTTAGTTTAGAAATTGTATATTTTTTTTAATTTTATTAATTTTTTAAATTAGTAAATGTATTATAAATATTAATTATTAATTCCCTAAATAGGTTTGATTATTGTTTATTTTTATTAAGTAGAAGAAAAAATAATAATGGAACTATTTACAAAATATAGAAATTTCATAAATAATTTTTCCTATATATTTGCATAAGTATGGAGTGATTTTCTCCTATTTCAATTAATTTCAATGAATATAATATGGAAATTCCAGAACAACGTAGATGGATGTATGATAGACCTTTTCTAGGAGGTAGTAGATATAAGATGGAATTGAATTTAAAAATGATTACTTGTAGTGAACTGATTATGGTGAGGAAAAATCTAATAAATAGGAGAATCTTTTAGTAGTGTGAAACAAGATTTGCTTGATGCAAGTAACATGTATAAGAATATAGTGTTGGATGCTAGTTGACCAGACTTACAGGTATCCACCGCCACCACCATAGTTATCTTAGCCGATGGTTCAACCACCACCAATTGGAGATCCTGGACAATTGTAGCACTAGGACACCTAGGATTCGGAGGCTGATGATCAATACTTCTCCAATAATATTGGGTTGTAATTATATTTTTATGTTTGTATTAGAATAATATGTTTCATACATTGATTTGAATAATTAAATTTATGAATTATTTTACTAATTTTATATATTTATATCTATTCTTGTATGTTGTATTTTAATTTTCTATTATTATTAAATATTAATGTTTACAAATTAAATTTAAAAGTTATTAAAATAATTTTCTAATACTAATCAAAATAATTTAATAAAACTTTAAAAATAAAAAATCCAACAAAAAATATTTACAAGAAAAAATTGTCACCACAAAATCCTTCTTTAATGAATTTCCTACCATGGTTTTACTAATCATCCTTTTTCGTCAGAAATTCATCATTACTAATAGATATCTCATGATTTTCAATGATTTTTTCTATTGGAAATTATGCATTTTTTATAGTATTTTAGGAATATTTTGATTTTAATCAATATATTATTTTGTATGCAATCATAAATACAAAATAATATATTTTAGGCCTCTTCTTATTAGTACTTTGGGACCAATTAAATCTGAAAGTAATTTAGAATATTTTGTTTGGTAAACTTTTGGTTCACTATAACTTTTATTTTAATCTTTGTAAACTATCACAATAACTTCAGGTTATGCAATATCAAAATGAGAAAATAAAGTTATCAATTAAAATAAGAAACATAGTTTATATCGTGCATAATAACATTAAGAATAGAGAGTTAAAATAAATATCATGTATTGCATCCTCTTGCCAACTTTACATGGTCAATTAGTAATTATGCAAGGAAATACATGTACACTAGTCAATATAGAACTGGAAAGTACTTTCATATAATTACAACATAACTCAGATTTATTATTTGTTTTTTTTTTTTTGGCAAAACTAATTTGGTGCAAATTACAAATCAACAAAAACAAAAAAATATATATATATCAAGAGTAAATGCTATATTATAACATATGAATCATATAGTAAAAAGATGAATCTAAAGGAGAAATATCTTTCTTTTATCCGAACATAAATACTCATAATGAAAGAAATTCACGCTAATAACGTGTTGCAAAAATAAATAAGGATGTTACAGAGATAGATGAAAAGAATTAGAAATGAGTTTTTCTCTTTCCTTTTGGCTTCTTATGTTGCTAAAGTGTAATACCTAAGAAAAAAAAAGAGAGTAAAAAGTGACCCAAGGACCAAAGTGAAAATTCTAAATTTGTTGTTTGGCCAATAACATAATTTCTTATATTTTCGGAGGGACCTATTTAAGGCAGTGGAAACTCTTGGGGTTAAAATGCAAATTTCCCTATTTCATTTTTTGTATAAATTCCTCCAGCAGCCGGCTTCTTTCTCTAGACTCTTCCTAAAACTCCCTTGCCCAGTTGCGATCTCCAGCCAATCTCCTTTGCTCTGGCAATCTCCTTCAAGCTGTTTCCATTAGGCAAGCCTCCGACCACTAGCCATCTTCTTCCTTTTGATATTCTCCTTGAGCGCATAGCTTCTCTCTGGCTGTAAGCTTCTCTACAATTGTAGTTGCTTGGCTACCGGCCGAATTAGTTCCTCCTCAGCTGGATGAGCTCTAGCAAAATGCCGGCCACTTCCCTCCTCTTCTTCAACGCCTTTCTCTGACTAGCTCGTGGCCAACAACTTTCTTTCCTCCTTCTTAAGCTAGTTTGACCAGTGGCTTCCTTTGGCTTATCGGTGAAGTTTTCGTCGACGACGAGCTGGCCACCGGTACTTCAGGCTTCGGTGAGTATTCCTAGATCATTAGATTTATTTTATAGTAATTCTATAATTAGTTTTTCAAGATATTTAAGTTGATACCCTTAACAATGTAGGTTTGGCCAACAACTTCTATTCGCTCACCGGCGGCATCCCAGCTCCTATCAAGTTGGCTGTTGACATTTTTTAAGTTGGTGAGTAATCTTAGAACAGAAGATTTATTTTATAGCTTACCTACATCAACTTTCCAAGTAGATTAGTTTGAAATCCTAGTTTCAAAATTAATGAAAGTTAGAATTTTTCTTGTAGATTTGATTTAGATATATTCCTTTAGACTGAACAAGCTCACCAATATCCAATTTTTGAAGCTTCAACTGAAAAACCCAAATCAGCTGATCTAGCTTCCAAGGGTGTCTAACGTGAGTAGACAATCTTTTTCACTGAAAATCCCATGTGTGAATATAATAAAATTTTACTATATGAGATGTTATAATTCCTTTTAAATAACAAAATTTTTCTATATATTAATTTGATTCCGAAGTTATATTTATATGTTGTGCGTGTACATGAAATAGTTTGTCATGCTAAAATTATGCATTTTCATCTTGCTATTTATTATTGAAATCAATGATACTACTTTTCTATATGAGAAATGGTTATGGTATTGCTTTAACAGTTTATGTATGTTTTGAAAATATTACTTACCCGAATAAGGATTCTTATGCTACGTGTTATATTTTGAATATTAATTGAAATACTGGATCCACTGAAAAATTTGGGTGGTAACCCTCAAGTGCACTTGAATAGTTGGTGGGGGCAATACGATGGGTATTATGATTTGATTACCATTTTAAATTTATTCTTTGAAAATCCAGTTGTATGTTTTACTGTATGAAAGTTTAAAATGTTATTAGCTTTCTCTCTTGCTTATTATTATGCTGTTGAATATCATATTTTTAAATACTTAACTATCTTACTAAATTATGGTTTTCAAATGTATAATGAGATTATGGCTACAAACGTGTAAGCATATCTTCATGGCTATATTTATATATACACATACACACACACACACACACACATATATATATATATATATATATACACTTTCAAACATAATTTTAAATGGGATTTTGGATGATCATAGGATTGTTTACTCACTGGATTGCTCTTGCGGAGATTAAAGGTATATGAATGGTGAAACTAGTAGTAGTTGGTAGGATTGCATATGCATGTGTATCATTGTTGGTTGCCCACTAGGATGTAGATCATGTAATCTAGGCCATCACGTTTGTTATAATATTGTACAGGTTATGGTGGGTGTGTAGCCCTTGTACTGTTGTATAGGCCTTATGGCCAAGTGTCCAAAAAACAGGGGAAACTCTATCAAATTTTTTGTTAGAATTTAATATTTAAATATTTCCTCATGGATTGACAAAATAATGAGTCATTAGTATATTAATTGCATTGTAAGGCTTGTAGGAGGTTTCCTGATGGAAGGAGATTTCTGATGGTGACCTTCTACATCGGTCATGTTTCATAGATTGAGGTGTGACAAAGTTAGTATCAGAGCATGGTTTAGGGTTTAGGTGCATGATAGAGGTCTCCAATTGCCATTGAGGGATAGGCATACCAAGTTTATGTTAGTGCGCCATAGAGCATGACACATGAATAAGGATATGCTGATGCCCACACCATAAATATATTGAAAAATCTCTGTATTGCCTAATTCTTTCAATCATACATGTATCAGTGTGTTTGAACCTTACCTAAATGAATCTTCTTAATTGATAATAGGAAAATGTCACTTTGGACTTGATCTTTGACTCCCTTTGGACATCGAGTGGAAGAAATGTCCAAAAGAGCTTTCTGCGAATTGTCCTCTACTTCCTAACCTATACCTTGACCTCAGAGTAGACTTAGGGGCTAAGGTCGTGCTAGAGGCTGAGGTAGGGTTACATAAGCAGAAGTGCAACTAGGAATTTCCTACCTAGACTCAGAGGTCCCTTCCACACCTGGAGCTTCTATGGGCCTTTTTATTTTAGGTGCCCCAGCGTGGGCTATAGACTTACTGAGAGCTATAGGTGGTCTTGTGGATGAATTGGTCCAACAATCAGAGTGGTGCAGTGGAAGCGTGGTAGGCCTATAATCCATAGGTCCTAGGAATCTTTTAGGAAGAATAGGAATATGAATCAACTTAACTTGTCTCTAATTGATAGTCTGTTGAAAATGATGGTAGATGTTGATGTGAAAAGAGTAGGAAATAAGGTTCAGGTTGGATATGCTTGCCAGGGCAAGGTAGTGGAAATCGACCCTAATCACACCATATGATCTTGCTTTGCTTTGTTTGGCTATTCCACTATTTTTGGTGAAACCAACTTCTCCGATTAGTCTTTTTTTTTTGGCTAGTTCTCTCGATTTAGCTGGATGAAGTTGTTCACTGATTTGCTCCTTCTAGTTAAGGAGTGCAAGTGCCTAGCTATTTAGTTATTCGATCTTGTCACAAGACACTCACCCAAGCACTTGATGTTGGCTGAAATCTTAGCCTTCCATTGTCTGAATAGGCCTTTCTCCCTTAACAGTTATGTAGGAGCTGCGTCCAGCTGCTCCAACTGGTCCTACTAGTTGCAGTACTCCCCAAACTATGCTTCTTAGCTACCTTATTTGGGTCACCTGTTCAATGGTATCCCATAAGACAGTAAATAAGTGCCAAAAGTTCTGCAAGTCATTCCCTCTCATCAATAGTGTTACTATCCAAGATAAATTGTAACCCACTATTTTATTACGACTTCCAGATGGGCAACCATCAAATTTCCTTAGCCTCAGTCAATCACATGAACACAACTGCCCTGTATGAGTCGGACTGCTATTGTATTATCCTGCATAGACTATAGTTGCCAGCTTGAGTTGATAAGAAATTCCAGTGTGATGGATATCGCATCAATCAGGGTAGTTATGCCCGACTTGATGTTTGAATCAGAATGTCCTTGAAGGTCTAGTAAAAGTTCCTCTAAAACTAGAACCTTCTTCTACTCTATCACCATCTTCTTAAAACCAACACAATTGTCTCCTCTTCTTTACTTCCTTTATCTTCATTGATACATATATTTATTTATTACGCTTGCACATCCATACACCATCACTAGATTTTAATGTAAATGTTCCTCCTATTGGTCATGGTACTTTTAGCAATCATGATAATGAGTTGAATGTGACTCGGAACAAAGAGAGATACACTATCTGTTTCAAGCCGTTTATAGGTAGCTTTTATAGGAAGAAGAAGCAAAGTTAAAAAATGGAGTGAGTAGTAGTAAAAAGGGGTGATTTACAAGCAGTAAAGATTCTTAAGGAGAAAGAAAAATATGTTAATACAGGTAAGCAGATCTTAAGACCTGCCCTTGGAGTTGAAGTTGGTGATGAATTTCAATATAAGGTGAAGCCTATCATAATTGGTCTTCATTGTTGAATCTAGGGTGGCATGGACTACATAAAGTACAATGGAAAGATTTTGGCAACTAGTATTGTTTCATCAGGGGCTATGTTGATGATTAGAAGGCAATTTAGATGTCATGATTTACACTGGGCAAGGAGGAAAAGAATCTTGTTGGCTAATGCGTGGCTTTGAGGGAAACCAAAGGATGGATGGAAAAGGTAGGA
Source organism: Saraca asoca (assembly GCA_026873985.1). Classification (NCBI taxonomy): domain Eukaryota; kingdom Viridiplantae; phylum Streptophyta; class Magnoliopsida; order Fabales; family Fabaceae; genus Saraca; species Saraca asoca. The sequence continues at coordinate 1,294 of JANHAO010007769.1, read as the reverse complement.
CACATGTTTATGATGGGTTATATGGAGTTGAAAGATATTGGTAGGATTTTGGACTTCATGGTAAGTTGGTTTTTAGGTTTTAGCTGCGTAGAATCCCAGGTCAACCAAAGCTTGCTTAGAAAGAAGTGAAGAAATCAAATAAATTCAAAATAAGAGAGGATCTATGTGTTGAAGACGTTTCTGGTGGCAAAAAGTGAATTCCAATATGTGCTGTAAATACCATAGATGATGAAAAAAAAAAAAACCCTACCATTTACATATTCTACTACCATGATATACCTTAATTGTTACAATCCCATTCCTCTAGAAGGAATGCAATTGTACTGAGAGATGCTTTGACTCAGGAAAATGTTCTTGTGCTGTCAAAATTGGGGAAAGATCTCATTCATTTATAATGGTGCCATTGTAGAAGCAAAGCCTCTAGTCTGTTAAGTGTAGCCCTTGTGCTGTTGTATAGACCTTATGGCTAGGTGTCCGAAAAACAGAAATAGCTCTATCGAATTTTTTGTTAGAATTTAATATTTAAATATTTCATCGTGGATTGACGAAATAATAAGTCATTAGTATATTAATTGTATTGTAAGGCTTGTAGGGGATTTCCTAATAAAAGGAGATTCCTGATGATAACCTTCTACGCCGGTCATATTCTATGAATTGGGGCATGACATAAAGCAAGAAAATGGCATAAATGTCTATTTTTTTAGGCAATTGCTGGGCAGTTTGGGTTACAAAATTGGACCGAAAGTATACAGTAGGAGAGGCAAGCATATATTTTAAAAAATATAAGAAAATCATGTTTAACTATATTAAATATTAAGAGATGTAAGTGTAATTTGTCTATAAATCAAGGCTGTCTCTCTCATTTCTAATTATGTGACTAGTTTTTCTTGAAGAGAAGATCCTCTTTCAAATCTAATGTAATTATATAACTAATTTTTTGTAAGACAAAATAATCAAATGAATTAAAACTATAATTATTTGATGTGATGTAAAGTTAAGATTACTGACAGAGAATGGAGTAGCTACTGATTTAGTTTGAGATTATTATATAAATAGTTTAGATTAAAGATATTGTATTTTGAATAATTGTTGTACATTATCTTGGTTACAATAACTCCTAATAATTGTAAAGATAGTTTATTCTTTACAAATAATACTCCTGATAGTTACAGGAAATAACAACTCTTAAACTGAGTATCTTTGCGTTGAACTGAAGTGATTTAGCACTTAAATCTAATTTTATTTGTTTTGGTAGAAATCAAAATTAAGTGGGTAACTGTTGAATGTCTTCACC